>UESW01002563.1:0-13927 GCA_900491605.1 Calamus simplicifolius | reverse complement strand
CGTTGGAAGGATTCGGCTATTTTGGTACGGATAGGGTTAGTAGTCATCATAGGAAGGCACAGGGAGAGCTTGAGGCGGCCCTTGAGCCTTAGGCGGCCCTTGAGACTCTAAGCGGCCCCAGTGCCCTAAGCGGCCCCGTGCCCTAGGCGGCCCCCGAGCCCTAGGCTGCCCTTGAGCCTTAGGCGGCCCTTGAGACTCTAAACGGCCCCATTACCCTAGGTGGCCCCAGTACCCTAGGCGGCCCCTAGCCCTAGCGGCCCCTATGCCCTAGGCGGCCCTTGAGACTCTAGGTGGCCCCAGTGCCCTAGGCGGCCCCAGTGCCTTCGGCGGCCCCTGAGCCTTAGGCGGCCCCTGAGACTCTAGGCGGCCCTAGTGCCCTAGGCGGCCCCTGAGCCCTAGGCAGCCCCAGTGCCTTAGGCTGCCCTGAGCCTTAAGCGGCCCCTGAGACTCTAGGCGGCCCCAGTGCCCTAGGCGGCCCCTGGGCCTTAGGAGCCCCTGAGCTCTAGGCGGCCCCTGAGCCCTAGGCGGCCCCTGGCCCCTAGGCGGCCCCCTGAGCCTTAGGCGGCCCCTGGGCCCTAGGCGGTCCATGGGCCTTAGACGGCCCTCGAGACTTAGGTGGCCCCTGGGCCTTAGGTGGCCCCTCTCGGTCTTACATCTAGAGCTCTCTAGCTGCTCTCATATTAGAAGAACCTAATACGAGAAGTTGTCATGTCTGGATGAGGCTCGAAAATCATCGACATCATGACGCTTTAATGGCTCATGTAAGACAAACTCTGGAAAGTCGCCATTCATCGAAAGACTCATATAAAGGAGGAACTAATTACCTACTTCAGAGCCAGATAACTTTCCATAAATTCTGACATTCTCTTGGAAAGATCAAAATCCATCATGAAGATCCCATGCTTCTTGAGCAAGCAAGCTCCTTGAGAAAACTCCTAAAAAATCCCGAGGGTAACTTATCGAGAATGACCACATGGCAAGTGCAGGGAAAAAAAAAAAGAAAAAAGAAAGAAAGATGGCTCACCGGAAAGAAGGGGGAGAGATATAAGGTGTATAAGGATACTATTCAAACACGCCTTCTTTTTAACAAAGAAAAGGAGAAAAACATCCCCATCTTTCTTCCTCAATTCGAGCTCCAGAAGCTCACGGTTGTGTTCTTGGCCATCAATACTCGGAGCCTGTGAGGTCTACTTGGTGATCAGGAATCAACAGATTGGCGCGCCAGGAAGGGGGGTGAACCTTCGGGCATGGATACAAGATCTCCGAGGGGGAATCCCTCCAATCAGTCCGGGGGGCATCTCTTGCCCTCTGATTGTATTGGGAAACCTCTTTACCCAACCGAACCGACAAGGGACAACCCCCCTATTCCTTCTCCACCATTATCAGTGCCAGCTACTCCCCAGGACCAGTTGGCCATCCTTACACAGCAAGTTCAAGCTCTTGTCGGAATGGCTCAGCAGCTACAGGAGCAGCATTCCAAAGGAGTCAGGCTACAGCCCGAACTGCCATCGTCGCTCAGATCAGCTATTCCTGTTAGCCGGCAGTCTACCTGAGGGAGGTCCCCTCCAATGAGGCCTCTTTACCCTTACACCTCGATCGGACCTCGTTCTCAAGGCTCCCGAGGTGGCTCGCATTCTCTTACCCGCTCCTCGGGAAGCCCTCCTATCAGGCGGCGGCGGGGGAAGGAGCACCGCCGGTGGCACCATCGATCCTTCTCACATTCCCCTGAACCAGCAGGAGGAAATATGACTGACTAGATGGAGAGGCGCCTCGACGAACAGGACCGAAGGCTGGAGGAGCTTTGCCAGAGACTCAATAATCAACCGGGGTCAGATTATGATGCCCGCCCTCCTCTCACTCGGCGGGTTATGGAGGAACCCATTCCAAAGAGGTTTCGCTTCCCTCAATTAGACCCGTATGATGGCACTACTATCCCTTGGATCACCTGGAAATATACAAGGCTATTATGCAGGTCCAGGGAGCAACTGATGCCTCTTATGTATCGCCTTCCCGGCCACTCTCCGAAAGGCTGCCCGTGCTTGGTATTCTCACCTGCCTCCGCGCAGTATTGATTCCTTCCGGCAATTGGAGAGATCCTTCTTGACCCATTTTGACGCCTGTCGGAAGATACCCCGGGTGGCGGACAGTTTGTTTTCTGTGCAGCAAAAGGAAGGAGAGTCCTTAAAAGACTTTGTGACTCGGTTCAAGGTGGCAGCCCTGGAGGTCTATCACCTTGATGACGCTGTAGCTACTCTGGCCCTGAAGCGGGGGCTTCGTCCCTCTTGCTTCACTTATTCTCTAGAAAGAACCTCCCAGTTCTTATGCTGATCTCCTAAGTCGCGCAGAAATACATCCGCACCGACGAGGCTGATTCATCTCGGAGGGGTGCCGAAGGGAGGACTGGTAAAAGGCCGACCTGCCCGAAAGTTAAGCGGGCCTCCTCCTAAGAAGTCCGAACCTTCGCGCCGACCGACTGACCGCTGTACAAGCCTCGCCCCCAGGAAAGACCATCTTACACCCTTCCTCGCGCCCCAAGCCCATATCCTCATGGAAATTGAAAATGGGCCTTATCTACGGCATCCTCCTCCGTTGAAGAAAGGCGCCATGCGTGATAAAAGCCGCTACTACCACTTTCATAGAGATTACGGTCACGATACTGAGGAGTACCGTAATCTGAAATAGGCCATTGAAGAGCTCATTCAGAGGGGATATCTTGGGCAGTACATTCAGAGAAGGAAACTCCGCATGTTCCGGCCTTGATGGGACCCCCTCCTATTCAGGCCAACATTGATAACACCCAACGAAGCGAATGGTGGGCATGATTACTCGCGAGGGGGCATCATCCTCTAAGAGACCAAGAGGGGAGGGGGAGTTAGAAAATGTAATCCCTTTTAAGGGAGATATAGCGGGGGGTAATGTTGTAAAAGATGATAGCGTCGTGTTTCTATGACGATCGCTAAGCACCCTGTAAGGAGGATTCTAATTGATAGTGGAAGCTCTGCCAACGTGCTTACCTATGATGCATTTCTTCGAATGGATTTATCTCCTGACTCTTTTCGAACTGTGACTGCTCCTTTAGTCGGTTTCACAGGGGACTCCATACGGGTGGAGGATGAGATTATCCTGCCTGTGACAGCGGGATCGCCGCCATGCTAGAGCACGGTCATGATGGATTTTCTAGTGGTCCGGGTTCCCTTGGTGTATAATGCCATTCTTGGCCGGCCTGGATTGAACACACTGGACGCAGTCATATCCACTAAGCGTCTACTAGTGCAATTCCCCACTAACCAGGGAATTGATGAAATGTATGGAGAGATGGATTTGGTGAGGCCTTGTTATCATTTGGCTCCCAGCCCTCAGACGGCGGTAATTCCCCCAATCACCGAGTCATTCGACCTCAGGGAGACTGAGCGGAGAGGAGAGCCGACGGAGCGTCTGATATCTTACCCTCTGGAGGATGGCTCAACAAAGATCGTGCAAGTCGGCGAACTCCTTCCCCCTGAAGCCCGGAGCCAACTCCTCGCCTTTTTGTGGGCAAATGCGGATATCTTCGCTTGGAAGGTAATGGATATGGTCGGTATCTCTCCAGAGGTGATTACCCACGGGCTTAACATCAACCCAGGATGTCGGCCGATCCACCAGAAGAAAAGGAGTTTCGCCCCTGAGCAGCATAGATGAGGAGGTGGATAAATTGCTTATGGCCGGTCATATTCGAGAAGCAAAATACCCTGACTGGCTAGCTAATGTGGTCATGGTTCGAAAGGCCAGTGGAGGGTGGAGAATCTGCATCAACTATACTGACCTTAACAAGGCATGTTCCAAAGACAGCTTTCCGTTGCCACGGATCGACCAGCTGGTTGATTCTACCTTTGGCTATGAACTTCTTAGTTTCATGGATGTTTTCTCGGGATACAATCAAATAAAAATGAATCCCCCATATGAAGAGCATACTTATTTTATCACTGAGAAGGGCATTTATTGTTACAAAGTAATGCCCTTCAGATTGAAGAATGCGGGAGCTACCTATCAAAGACTAATGAATAAGGTTTTCAAGGATCAGCTCGGCCGCAACATGGAGGTGTATGTAGATGACATGCTGACGAAGAGCACTTGTGCTATCAACTATGTTGCTGACCTGCAAGAAACGTTCACAACCTCCGACTTTATAGAATAAAGCTTAACCCGCGCAAGTGTGCATTTGGGGTTACCGCCGGGAAATTCTTGGGTTTCCTGGTAACCCTGAGGAATTGAGGCAAACCCAGAGAAATTCAAGCTATTCTCATATGAGGCAGCCGGCCTGCAAGAAGAGGTACAGCAGCTCACCGGAAGGATAGCCGCCTTGAGCCGTTTCTTGTCAAGATCGGCGGAGAGGTGTTTACCTTTCTTTAAAGCCTTACGCAAGGTGGTTGGCTTTGAATGGATAGAAAACTATCAGCGGGCTTTTGAGGAGCTTAAGGAATTCTTATCCATGCCGCCCTTGCTGTCCAAACCAGAAGAAGGAGAGAAGCTCTTTCTTTACCTTGCGGCTTCCTCGGAGGCGGTTAGCTTCGTTTTGGTGCGCATTGATAACATGCCGCTCAGAAGCCTGTGTACTATACGAGTAAGGTGCTTCACGGTGCAGAAGAAAGATATTCCAAAACTGAGAAGGTTATCTTTGCTCTGGTTATCTCCGCTCGACGGCTTAGACCATACTTCCAAGCCCATCCCATAATTGTGCTCACCGATCAGCCTCTCAGAGCCATTTTGTCTCATCCTGATACTTCTGGCCGGCTGGCTAAGTGAGCGATTAAGTTGGGGGAGTTTGATCTCTCTTTTCAGCCCCGAGCGGCTTTGAAATCCTAAGTCGTAGCCGACTTTTTAGTCGAGTGTACTTGGTCTGAAAAGCATCAAGGAAATCCCTCTCAAAGTCCACCGGACAGTGGCAATGAGAATAGTGAAGCTTGGATCCTTCATGTCGACGGGGCCTCTAACTCCCAAGGGAGTGGGGCTGGTCTTATTCTTGCCGGCTCGGAGGGCATGGTGTTGGAGTACGCCCTTCATTTTCTCTTTAAAGCTACCAATAATCAGGCTGAATATGAAGCCTTGTTGGCTGGACTCAAACTGGCACACGGGCTGAGAATCAAGTACCCCCAAGCTTTCACCGATTCGCAGCTTATCTCTGCACAGGTAGCTGGTGAATATGAGGCTCGAGACCCTGTCATGTCTCGGTACCTCAGCAAGGTCAATCTATTAATCCCCTTGCTAGATCGCTTCACCATCAGTTACATCCCTAGAGAAGAGAATGCTAGGGCTGACATGCTAGCTCGACTCGCCACCTCAACAGACAACGCCCTGAGTAAGACTTATGTCGAGTACCTGGAGATACCTAGCATCGAAGCCGTGGAGGAAGTTCTACCAGTTATGCAGGAAGGAACATGGATGGATGCCTACATCCGCTATTTGAAGGACGGTGTCCTTCCAGCTGACCATGAGGAAGCCAGGCTGCTTAAGCGGAGGGCCTCTAAGTTTGTATTGCTAGACGGCCTTTTATATAAGAAATCTTTTTCCCAGCCTCTTCTTAAATGCGTCGGCCCGATGGATGCGAATTACATTCTTAGAGAAATTCATAAAGGCATATGCGGGAACCACTTAGGGAGCAGATCGCTGGCACGTAAAGCTCTCCGATAGGGATATTACTGGCTGACCATGCAGGGAGATGCAACTGAACTGGTAAGGAGATGTGACCAATGCCAGTGGCACGCTTGTATCCAGCGGCAACCGGCTTCCCAGCTGAGCCCTTTCTCTGCCCCATGGCCTTTTGCCCAATGGGGCATGGACATCCTCGGCCCTTTTCCTCCGGCATCAGGACAACGGAAATTTCTGCTTGTCGCCATTGATTATTTTACTAAGTGGGTCGAGGTCGAGGCACTCGCTAAGATTATAGAGAGCAAGGTTAAGGCCTTTTTCTGGAAATCCGTCATTTGCCGATTTGGCATACCTCATACTCTTGTCACTGACAACGGCCGACAATTCGACAATGCTGCCTTCAAGACTTTTTGCGCTGATCTCGGTATCACTCATCGGCTCACCTCTGTAGGCCATCCGCAATCTAACGATGAGGCTGAGGTAATGAATCGTACGATACTACGAGGGCTGAGGACCTGACTAGATACATCTAAAGGTAGATGGGTGGAAGAACTCCCGAGCGTACTCTAGGCGTATCATACAACTCCCAGGGCACCAACAGGAGAGACGCCTTTCAGCTTGGTCTTTGGTTCTGAAGCTGTCATTCCAGTCGAGATTGGTCTCCCGAGTACTCGAGTGGAATCATATAATGAAGCAGACAACCCCCTCGACTTAAGAGCCAGCCTCGACCTCATTGATGAAGTGAGGGACCGAGCTCAGGTTAAGATGGCAGCCTACCGTCAGCGAATGGCGAGATATTATGATGCTCATGTCCGCCCGAAAAGCTTCCGCCAGGAGACTTGGTCCTTAGAAGAGCTGAAATATCCAAACCACAGAAGGGGGCAAATTGGCTCCGAATTGGGAAGGGCCTTACCGTGTCACGGAAGTCTTCCATCATGGAGCATACCAACTTGAAGATCTAAATAGACGGCCGATTCCCCAGACTTGGAATGCAGATAATCTCGGCAATATCATCAATAATGAATGTATTTATTCAAGGAATTAATGAATGTACATGCTTGGAAATTTCCTATATGCAGAGTTTTCAAAGGACCTCGACGGCCCCAGGGTCCTAAGGACACCCCCGGGTTGGTATTACTTACCCCTGAGGCGGTTCAAGTCCCAGACCTTAGGTGGCCTCGAGTCAAACTCCTGGATCGGTATCCGACTACCCCTTAGACAGTTTTCAAAGGACCTCGGCGGCCCCACGGTCCTAAGGACACCCCCGGGTTGGTATTACTTACCCCTGAGGCGGTTCAAGTTCCAGACCTTAGGCGGCCTCGAGTCAAACTCCGGGTCGGTATCCGACTACCCCCGAGGAGTTTTCAAAGGACCTCGGCGGCCCCACGGTCCTAAGGAACCCCGGGTTGGTATTACTTACCCTGAGGCAGTTCAAGTCCCGGACCTTAGGCGGTCTCGAGTCAAACTCCCGGGTCAATATCGACTACCCCCGAGATAGTTTTCAAAGGACCTCGGCGGCCCCACGGTCCTAAGGACACCCCTGGGTTGGTATTACTTACCCCTGAGGCGGTTCAAGTCCCGGACCTTAGGCGGCCTCGAGTCAAACTCTCGGGCCGGTATCTGACTACCCCCGAGGCAGTTTTCAAAAACCTAGGCGGCCTCAAGCTAAGCTCCTAAAATCGAGCAACCCTATAGGGTTTCTCGAGCCACGACCCAAATGTTGAAATGATGGAATCCATGTTTCGCATATATCTCTTAAACCCAAAGACGAGGTGCCTACGATATGACCCTTGAATTCATTCCCAAATGGCGTACGGAGTAAGCCTTAAAAGGCCGGGAGGATAGATGAACCCCCCGTTCTTGTGCCATGATTGAAGATCAATAGGCGGTTAACTAAATCATCAGGTAAATAAAAGAAAGAAAGTAGACATTCATTCATCAAAATGTTGAGCCATCACGGGGGCATACTCTACAAAATGTTGTTCAAAGGCCGATATTGATCAACCTACACAAAGAAGTTCACTAAAGACAAAAAGAAAAAGAGAGGAAAAAGAAACTTGATCAAATCAAATCTCACCACATCCTTACTGGTCCCCAGGGCATCCATCCTCTGCGGTCGGCCCTTCTATTTTAATCGGTCCGGTGGTGGGATCCTCAACTATCATCAGTTCATCAGCCGCATCTTCGACCCTTAACTCATCCTCAACCTCGGCGTCGGAGGTCTCCTCATCGTCTGCGGGTCGAAGGTGCTCGAGGTCACCTAGCTTGAAAAGCCAAGATAGCCTTCTCTTGTACCTTTCAAAACCCTGAACGAAGGCATCCATGACAGCCTCGCAGCACTGCGAAGCGAAGTCGGGGGAACCTTTGTATTTCTCGACGTCCTCCCGAGCTTGAGTCTTGGCCGCAGCCACCCTCTCCTGAGCCCGCATCTCCACCGCCACCATTTTATCCAAAGCATCCTTTGCCTCCTTCTCGGCCAAGACCAACTTTTCTGCAGCATCACGGGCTACGGCTTCTGCATTATCAGCCCGGTTTTCAGTATGTTCTAACTGGAGAAAGACCTCTCTCAATTTCTATTCAATTGGCAATAACCTCACCGTAACTTCCGATAGTTTGGGGTCCAAGGTCTGCAACTCTTTCTCGGCCCTTTCCCGCCATGCACGGTTATCCTCCTGGGTGGTCTGGAGGTCATCTAATGCCTTCAACTCCCGGGCCCTCGTTTCCGATAGCTCCTTGTCGAAACCCTCGATGCGGGACTTGGTATTAACTAGATCCTCTTGAATCACGAAGAGGCCGTTGGACATCTGCATTAGTCAGGTAATGAACGTAAAAATTCTGCACCTATAGAAGAGGAAAAGGAGAGGAAAGCATCGATCTTACCTGGAGCGCGGCTGTAAAGAGCGTGTCAAAGGACTCCTCCAATGGTAAGGTCCTCATTAAAGCTTGAAATTTGGGTAGGATGGCGAGCTTTAGAACCATTTCTGACAGGCGGCTCTTATACGGCGTACCTCAGCGGGGCGTCCGCAAGGATTGAGATGGACCTCTCGAGGCGCCCGAGGGGGCCGGAGCATCCACCCCCCTCGGTGACTGCGGGCTCGGCGGAGATGCTTCAATAAAATCTGGGGGCATTGCGACCCCCGCCCTAACTGTCGCTCCACTTCCAGACGGCCCCCTGGCGACTTCAGGAGGAGGAAAGATTATTGCTAGTGGGCTCGCACGGGGAGGCCCTCCAATCGGTATTCTGGTAGGAGGGCTCTCTCCTTCCTGATCCTCTTCCACCAGGATAGCCTCAGGGAGGGCAGCCGAAGGTTGGGTCGAGTGACCCGGCTCTCTTCGGCAGGGCCTTTTGGGCCTTACCCTTGTGGTATTGGGGACATCCCCCTCCCTCTTCTGGAGGCCCGCAATTATCAAGTCCTGGGAAAACCTCATTGCTGCAAATAGAGGACCCAGGGCAAATGAAAAGGGGACCCAGGATACACAATATGTGAGAGGAAAATGCATGCCAAAACACGTATTCATACATGTATATAAATACAAAGCGAAAAAAAAAAAAAACAAACAAAACAATAAGACTGAACAAAGCGCTAATTAAGATAAAAAAAATTTGAGGCTCACCGGGCGCCGTGGGCAGCGACACCGGCATGAATATGATCCCTCGAAGGTTATCCTATGACAATAATTCCTTACTAGGTGGGACGATGGTGGACACCAAAACTTTAAATAGTTCTTGATCCCTCTCTTCGATAGCAGAATTTTGATTAGAACTAGTATTGGGAATACCCTAGTTTGTGTTCATCCCCTCTATATGCGCGTAGAAGAACCGGGACTTCCACCCTTTAATTTTGGAAGGGAGATTGAGCCTAAGAGTTCTCTTGGGCCTAGAAACGAAATTCCACCACCCAGCCTTTTTAGGGTTTCGAATCCTATACAGAGCCCTAAATAAGGAAAGCCGGGCAGAAGCCCCGTGGAAATGATAGAGTACCAAAAATGAATAGATAATACGAATGAATTAGGGGTTAGCTGCACCGGGATAAGGCGATACCTATCTAACAAATTCACGAAGAAAGGATGGAAAGGCAACCGTAAACCACACTTGAAGAATTCCACGTATAGTGCAACCCTCCCCGGTTGCGTAGAGGTCATCCTATGTTCGGGAAGGGCGCTAGAAAGTCGGATACTATTAGGAATCCCAAACCGGGCCCTAAGGTTCCTAAGGTCCTAAGAGGTCGTGATTGAGGTGATCTCCATCGGACCAGTGGATTTAGGAGTAGCGACTGGAAATGCTACCTCATGATTGGTGGATGAGGATGAAACCCTAGGGGATTGGGACGACGGTCCAGGTAATGGTCGCAAGACCCCAGTAGGCTCCTGGACCGTGGCCGGTTGTTCCCCGCGGATGGTTACACCCCCGAGAGCCTGACAGCGCACCTGGATGATCTCTTCCCGAGAGGGTTCGATCATAGGACCTTTACCTTTCCTATCCTGGTTGGGATCCATAGAAGAAGGAAAAGAGAAAGAAGAAGAAGCTAACCTGAACTCGGAGAAATAGAGACGCAGGAGAAACAACGAAAATAAAAAGCAAAAGAAATTGAAAGGATGGGCTCTTTATAATATATTTGAATAACGCCTCGAGTGCCACAAGGCCACGTGCAACGCATGAATGAAACCAAGGCAGATGAAAAGACACTATCTTCCTTGGGATATACACTTCCTCTTCCAAGACATAACTTTATGAGTGTAAAAATCGATTGGGACCTTTTCACCCCTCCCCCTTGGCAAGTGCTATGCGCCCGAATGCAAGGGGCAAGGGCGAGGGGGCATATGATAGGGTTAGTAGTCATCATGGAAGGCACAAGGAGAGCTCTAGGCGGCCCCAGTGCCTTAGGCGGCCCCTGAGCCTTAGGTGGCCCCTGAGACTCTAGGCGGCCCCAGTGCCCTAGGCGGCCCCTGGGCCTTAGGTGGCCCCTGAGCCTTAGGCGGCCCCTGAGACTCTAGGTGGCCCAGTGCCCTAGGCGGCCCCTGAGCCCTAGGTGGCCCTTGAGCTCTAGGCGCCTCAGTGCCTTAGGCGGCCCCTGAGCCTTAGGAGACTCTAGGCGCCCCAGTGCCCTAGGCGGCCCCTGGGCCTTAGGTGGCCCCTGAGCCTTGCGCGGCCCCTGATCCCTAGGTGCCCTAGCCCCTGGCCTTAGGTGGCCCCTGAGCCTTAGGGGCTCCTGAGACTCTAGGCGGCCCTAGTGCCCTAGGCGGCCCAGTTCCTTAAGCGGCCCCTGAGCCTTAGGCGGCCCCTGAGACTCTAGGCAGCCCCAGTTCCCTAGGCCCCCTAGCCCTGGGCCCCTGAGCCCTAGGCGGCCCTGAGCTCTAGGCCGGCCCTATGCCTTAGATGGCCCCTGGGCCTTAGGCGGCCCCAGTGCCCTAGGTGCCCCAGTGCCCTAGGCTGCCCCTGGGCCTTAGGTGACCCTTGAGCCTTAGGAGGCCCTGAGACTCTAGGCGCCCCAGTGCCCTAGATGGCCCCTGGGCCTAGGCTCCTGGGCCTAGGCGGCCCCTGGCCGGCCCCTCGGTCTTACATCTAGAGCTCTCTAGCTGCTCTCATATTAGAAGTACCTAATACGATAAGCTGTCATGTCTGGATGTGGCGCAAAAATCATCGACATCATGACGCTTTAATGGCTCATGTAAGACAAACTTTGAAAAGTCATCGTTCATCGAAAGACTCATATAAAGGAGGTACTAATTACCTACATCAAAGCCAGATAACTTTCCACGAATTCTAACATTATCTTGGAAAGATCAAAATCCATCATGAAGATCCATGCTTCTTGAGCAAGCAAGCTCCTTGAGCAAACTCCTAAAAAATCCCGAGGTAACTTATCAAGAACGACCACGTGGCGAGCGCAGGGACAAAAAAAAGAAAAAGAAAGAAAGATGGCTCACCGAAAGAAGGGGGAGAGATATAAGGTGAATAAGATACTATTCAAACACACCTTCTTTTTAACAAAGAAAAGAGAAAAACATCCCCATTTTTCTTCCTCAATTCGAGCTCCAGAAGCTCACGGCTGTGTTCTTGGCCATCAATACTCGGAGCCTGTGAGGTCTACTTGGTGATCAGGAACCAACAGTACGGAGTTTCTCTCGTTGGGAGCTGTCGGATGCCATTGTCCATGAGTTTTGCTGGGCTAGCATCTTCGGCGACATTGACTCCGTCGCTCTGCAACACCAGTTCTACATGTTCTGGTTCGCCGATCAGGGTGGCATGGATCTTGCTCTTGGAAGACCATGGGTTGTAAATGGACAGATAATTGCTATGGAGAAATGGAAGCGGAGTTCTCCCCGTTCTATGATGTGATTGTCTCTACGCTCCTCTAGGTCCGGCTGCCCAATTTGCCGATTGAATTCTGGTCGGATGATATACTCAAATCGGTTCTTTTGGTGGCCGGCTAATTCGTCTCCTCCGACTTGTTCACAAAGGAAAAATGGCATGGCGGGTTTGCTTGAGCATGTGTCCAAGTGGATCTGAGTAAGCCCCTGCATCCGAAAGCAGAATCCGGGAAGAAAATCTCTATTCTAGCAGCAATTTTTCTATGAGCATCCGGAAGGAATCTGCTCCCATTGTGGCTCCATCCACCTTGATGGCCCCTGCTCAACAGGTTCTTCTCCAGCCACTGCTTTGGCTGCGACCAGGTATGGTCCTTGGATGACTGCTCTTCAGTAGCGGAAGACTGCCTCTGCCTCACCCTAGGAAGCCAGGAGGAAGACTGCTTCTGCCTCTGTTCCATAGTCTGCTTCGACAGATGGCTCGGAGATTCCAGCGAAGACAACCCACCACTGGAACCTGCCTGCCATCAGCCTTCCTTCCCTCCGGCTACGGAGGTGGCACATGGTGTAGGGTCTCTATCGGGTGCACGCCAGACGGGGGAGTGTGTGCCGGGTGAGAAAGTTTCAACTCTGCCATCTGAAAACACCCTAGGGCCTTCAATTTAGTCAAGGGATAAGGGAACAAGGGTTAATCCATTTAGCCTCCTGGGATCTGACAAATGGGCAGGCCGGACCATGACCAGTAAAGATGTTAATCCTGGTCCATCCAAGAGGGCCAGGTCTGTAGAGACTAACTCTCAGTGGTTATCTCCAAATTAAAATTCCAAAGGGAAAGCAATTGCCCCCCCTCTCAGGGCCCGACAAGTCACAGCGAATTTCATATTTTCCTCAACTAAAGAGGTTTCGAAGGAACCGACAGGGGTGGCTGGCACTATCCCTAAGCAACCTTGTAGCAGTGGAAAAAATCCATCCATGGGAGGATTAGATTCCAACCTGAGCCAAGACACTGCAGTCTTACTTCTTAAGCAAGCCATTCAGCACATGGACCAGGATCATCTGGATGATGTCTCTCCCCTCCATTCGAATGTGGCTGAAGAGGTAGTGATGCCAAATAGGCAGGTGGACAGCCATGGTCAAGATCCTGTAGATGTTCTCCCTCAGGATGCTCAGCCTGGTGATGAGGATATGGTAGGGGCCAGGGTAGGGTCTAACCATCCCTTAATCAAATGAAAATCCTAATATGGAATGCGAGGAGAGCTAGAAAACCCTCGTTTTGCTCCTTTTTTGGGAGGCTGGTTCAGCTACAGAGCTTTGATATTTTCTTTCTTCAGAAACTCTCCTGTCGGGTGACATCTTGGTCCGAATCAGAAGACAATTTTTAGATCTTGGTTTTCTTATGCTGTGGAGTCTATGGATGTTTGGAGGTATTCTAGCCCTGTGACAGAACGCCTCCATTAGAGTTGATGCTTTTCATAGATGTAACCAGCATGTTGCTCTTGTTATTTTAGATGGGATGACAGCTCTCTGGTCCTATCGGGCGTATATGCTAGCACTGATTTTCGGGAGTGACGTGCGCTCTGGGATGAGATTCATACTCTGCTTGCTTAGGGACTTCCTTCTCTTATTGCATGGGATTTCAATTGTATAGTTGGTGCCAATGAGAAGAGAGGAAGATAGTTTGCTGACTCTCCGGATATCAAGTTTAGGACATTCATACCTCTGCTGGGCTGTTAGATTGGGGTTCTTTGGTCCCCAATTTACATGGTGTAACAATCATTAGGGTCAGCTAGAGTGTGGGAGAGATTGGACAAGGCTATGGCCACGTTTCGATGGCTTCAGCGTTATCCTCATGTCAGTGTTACACACATACCTAGGATTGCTTCCGATCACTGTCCCATTTTAATCACTAATGATGAGGCTATTCATCAGAGGAGGCCATTCAGATTCGAGCAATTTTGGACTTACTACTCGGCAGCTAGGGCCCTTATCTCTT
>UESW01002562.1:154445-196689 GCA_900491605.1 Calamus simplicifolius | reverse complement strand
CGGAATTGTTGAAGGGAGCCAGATTCGGGTGGAATGATGCCGCACAGGAGGCATTTGATGGGCTGAAAGTCAGATTGACCGAAGCTCCTTTATTGGTTCTTCCTGATTTTGATAGAGTTTTTGAGGTGGATTGTGATGCTTCGAAGACTGGAATTGGGGCAGTGCTTAACCAGGAAGGAAGACCAGTCGCATACTTCAGTGAGAAGCTGGGAGGAGCTAAACTGGCTTACTCGGTTTATGATCTGGAATTGTACGCCATTGTGAGATCCTTGCAGCATTGGCGCCACTACTTGATTCAGCGGGAGTTTGTACTGTATTCAGACCATCAGGCGCTGAAGTTTTTACAGGGTCAGCATAAACTGAGTTCAAGGCATGCGAAGTGGGTGAGTGCCTTGCAGGAATACACTTTCAGCATCAAGCACAAGTCTGGTACGTTGAATAGAGTGGCTGATGCTTTGAGTAGGCGGAGCTTGTTGATTGGCGCTATGCATGTGTACACTCTCGGCTTTGAGAGTGTAAGGGAGGACATTCGTGTGGATGAGCACTTCAAGGGATTTTGGCCAAAATTGAGGCGGGGGAGCGAACTGATTTCGTTCTCCATGATGGATATTTGTTTCGAGGTAACTGCTTATGTGTTCCTGATACGTCTCTTCGTGTGTTGATCATCCAGGAACTGCATAACCAGGGTCACTTCGGAAGGGATAAAACAGCCTGGTTGATTCGGCAGCGGTTTTATTGGCCTGGTCTTGACCGAGATGTCAAAGCTTTTGTGAAGAGGTGCAGGTTGTGTCAAGAGTCGAAGGGGACAGACACGAACCAAGGTATGTACACGCCTTTACCTATCCCAGAGGCACCATGGCGAGATGTTTCTATGGACTTTGTTGTAGGATTGCCGCGGACAGCAAGGGGACTGGATTCGATTATGGTGATTGTGGATCGGTTCAGTAAGGTGGCGTGTTTCTTGCCATGCAAAACCACTTTTGATGCGTCAAAGGTTGCTGACTTATATTTTGCTTCAGTGGTTCGGCATTTTGGTATACCGGCATCCATAGTGTCAGACAGGGACAGCAAGTTTATGGGACACTTCTGGCGAGAGCTGTGGAAGAAGTTGGGCACAAAGTTGAAATTCAGCAGTCCTTATCATCCTCAGACGGATGGACAGACTGAAGTTGTCAACCGTAGCTTGGGTAATCTGTTGCGGGCAAATGTGCATGAATTCAGGAGCTGGGATTTGTGTTTGCCGAAGATTGAGTTTGAGTTCAACTCTTCAGTGAACCGTTCTACAGGGTTTGCTCCGTTTCAGATACTGTTTGGGTTCTTGCCAAGAGGTCCTTTGGATGTTCTGCCAGTTGAGTCGCCAGAGAAGGTGAGTCAGAAGGTCGAAGATAGAGTGTCTGACTTGCAGGAGATACATGCGACTGTTAGAGCCAAATTGGAGCAGACTTACGCCAAATACAAGGCGAAAGCTGATCAGCAGCGTCGGCAACAGTCCTTTGAAGTGGGCGATTTGGTATGGGTTTACTTACCGAGGGAGCGGTATCCACAGGAGCTTTAACGAAGCTCAAGCCGAAGAAGATAGGTCCATGCCAGGTATTGGAGAAATTTGGTGACAATGCCTATCGGGTTGAGTTACCAGATGATGTCTTCATTTCGGATGTGTTCAACATTCGGCATCTGACCCCTTATGCAGGAGAGAATTCGAGCTTGAGGTCAAGCTTTTCAGAGGAAGGGGAGAGTGATGAGGACATCAGTTCAGACCAGAGTTCGGGTCAGTCGAACCAGTCCTTGGATGTTCCTGTACCAGCAACCCAGAGTCAGCAGGCCACGTCAGGGAAGACCACACCAGATAATCTACGAAGGTCCAAGAGGTTGCAGAACAAACGGGCTTGAAATTTATGTGTCGGACTGGGCCCAAACTTGGCTGGTCACATGGAAACGGACTGCTGATTCAAAGTCATTGCCGTTGGCCATGAGCTGCTGTGGATTTTGGCCATCCGGGCTCGTCTGATAGGAGTTTTGGGCCTGTTTTCGTTTTTAATGGCATAGTTGTAATTTTTCTAAACTTATGATGTTAGGGTTTTCTCTCTTATTTAAGTTGGTTTTGGGCGGCCGTCAGAGGCAGAGAAGAAAGACGCTATTTTAGATTTCCTTTTTTTTCTTGAATAGATGAATGTTTTTTTTTTTCTGATTCAAAACAATTGAATTGAAAATTCAATTGCTCTTCCTTTAAATTTCGGATTGTGAGTGATCAAAATTCGAAATTTTTCCCTTTTCTTGTCAAGATTCGAACCAAACCTGGACGAATTCTTTTCTCGCAGATTAGATCGTTCTTGAGTTGCAGGCGTTTTGAATATCACCCTGCATCAGTTTGCCAGGATGAAATTACTCATGGAGAATCTTCGAGCCATGGATTCCACCTTAATGGGATTCACAGGCGACGTTGTTGTTCCGGAAGGAATCGTCACCCTGACGGTCCGTGCGGAAACCTGGCCCCTTGTGACTATGGTACAGACCAATTTCCTAGTAACCGACCTCAGATCCCCATACAACGCCATATTCGGCAGGCCTGGTTTAATATCCCTCAAGGCAGTTGTCTCTATCCCGCATCTGTCTATGAAATTCCCCACCGAACAAGGAATTGGAGTTGTTCGAGGAAGTCAAGTCATGGCTCGGCAATGCTTTGTTACGAGCCTTCAGTCTAGAATGCCGGAGGTTGATGGGCTAGACGCTCGCGAGGACTTCGCCGAACAGCGGGGAGAACCGGCAGAGGAATTGGAGGAGGTACCATTGGACGAAGCTCAGCCCGACCGAACCACAAGGATTGGGTCGTTACTCAAAGGAGAGTCTCGGCACAGGTTGATCAGATTCTCCAAAGCAATGCAGACATCTTTGCCTGGACCGCCTCTGACATGCCAGGAATCAACCCCGAGGTCCTCGTCCATCATCTCAATGTGGACGAGATGCATAGGCCTGTTAAGCAGAAGAAGAGAAGCTTCACCCCAGAACGGCAAAAAGCCATTGAAGAAGAGGTCGACAAACTCATCAAGGCCAATTTTGTCCGAGAGGTGAATTACCCAAGCTGGCTGTCAAATATCGTCATGGTGAAAAAGTCAAACAGTAAATGGAGGATCTGCATCGACTTCACCGACCTCAACAAAGCCTGCCCGAAGGACAGCTTCTCCCTCCCTCGGATCGACCAGCTCGTGGATGCCACCTCAGGCCACCAGATGCTATCGTTCATGGACGCCTATTCAGGATACAATCAGATCCGAATGGCCCCCGAGGATGAAGAAAAGACCGCCTTCATAACCGACTAAGGTACCTACTGTTATCGTGTTATGCCTTTTGGTCTTAAGAATGCAGGGGCAACCTACCAGCGGCTGGTTAACAAGGTGTTCAAGGAGCAAATCGGCCGGAACATGGAGGTATACGTGGACGACATGCTGGTCAAAAGCAAGGAAGCGCCACGGCATGTCGAGGACCTCTCGGAGAGCTTTGCAACATTGCGCAAGTACGGGATGAAACTCAACCCGACCAAGTGCACCTTCGGCGTCAATTCCAGGAAGTTTCTTAGCTTCATGATCTCCCAGCGGGGTATCGAGGCTAACCCCCAAAAGATTCAAGCTCTCCAGCAAATGGCGCCCCCGGTGTCTGTTAAGGAGGTCCAGCGCTTGACCGGGAGGATAGCGGCCCTTAACCGCTTTGTGGCACGGTCGGCCGAGGGATGCCTCCCCTTCTTCAAAACTCTCCGATCGGCCAAAAACTTTCAGTGGACTCCCGAATGCCAGAAGTCATTTCAAGATCTCAAGAAGTACCTCGGCTCGCCCTCGCTTCTCAGTAGCCCAGCCCCGGGAGAGACCCTGTCTTTGTACCTGGCTGTCTCAGAGAGCGCGGTTTGTTCGGTGCTAGTCAAAGAAGAAGGCAAAGTCCAGAAGCCGATATACTATGTGAGCAGGCTGCTCCGCGATGCGGAGACTAGGTACAGCAGGATTGAAAAGATGGTGTTGGCCTTGATCACCTCAGTTCGAAAGCTACGACCGTATTTCCAAGCACATTCCGTGACGGTCCTGACTGACCAACCCATCAAGGCGGTGGTCCACCGTCCAGAAACATCGGGGAGAATGACCAAATGGGCCATCGAGCTAAGCGAGCATGACATACATTTTCAGCCTCGCCCGGCCATCAAAGCCCAAGTACTGGCCGACTTCCTCCTCGAGTGTACCATCCCGGAGGACGGTTCCACCCCAGACTCTCTTGAAAAGCCAAAGTTTGGAGCCCGGTGGCTCCTCCACGTCGACGGGTCATCCAATACCCATCACTCCGGTGCGGGCCTAGTTCTTACCAGTCCTGAGGGGATGATCTTCAAATATGGCATCCGATTCTCCTTCCCGGCTTCTAACAACGAAACCGAGTACGAAGCTCTGTTAGCCGGTCTCCGGATCGCCCGCAATCTGAAGGTGGAAAAGCTCAACACCTTCACCGACTCTCAGCTGGTAGCCGGCCATGTTCGGGGAGAATTTGAAGCCCGGGAGCCGAACATGATTCGATATCTTCAGGAGGTGCGTAACTTGCTTCCCCATTTTTTTGAATTTGAAATCATTCAAATTCCCAGATCTGAGAATGCCCGCGCCGACCTACTCTCCCGATTGGCGACCGCGGAAACAATGGATGCCGAGCAAAAGTTCCACTTGGAGACCCTGGAAAAGCCGAGCATCACGAAAGCTGACCGAGTGATGCAAGTCGAGGCCGAACCATCCTGGTTCGACCCGATCCTCAAATATCTCAAAGAAGGGTCGCTCCCGTCCGATCGAAGAGAGGCCAGAAAGCTGAAGTTGCGGGCCGTCCACTACGTATTGGTTGACTACCAACTTTACAAGCGGTCTTTTTCCATGCCGCTGCTTAGATGCCTTCGCCCATCCGAGGTAGACTATGCTCTACGCGAGGTGCATGAAGGGATTTGCGGCAACCATCTGGGAGGCCGGTCTCTATGCCACAAGGTGCTGTGATAAGGCTATTACTGGCCGACCATGCAAAAAGACGCGGATGATCTAGTCCGAGCCTGCGACCCCTACCAGAGGCATTCAAGCGTCCAAAGGCTCCCTTCCGCCGAGTTAGTTTCTATATCCTCTGCTTGGCCCTTTGCCAAGTGGGGAATGGACATCCTCGGTCCATTCCCGCTTGCGATGGGACAGCGGAAGTTCCTATTTGTCGCCATTGACTACTTCACTAAATGGGTCGAGGCGGAAGCGGTTGCACAAATTACTGAAGCACGGGCCAGAGATTTTGTCTGGAGGTCCATCATTTGCCGATTTGGCCTCCCGCACACCATAATCACCGACAACGGCAAGCAGTTCGACAACTCTAAATTTCGCCAGTTCTGTGAGGAGCACGAAATCCGTCACCACCTTACTTCGGTCGGGCACCCACAAGCCAACGGAGCGGCCGAAGTGACCAACAGAACCCTCCTCCAGGGAATCAAAGCTCGCCTCTCCAGAGCCCAAGGCAGATGGGCGGATGAGCTACACCACGTCTTATGGGCCTACCGCACCACCCCGAGAATCCCGACAGATGAAACCCCCTTCCGAATGGCTTTTGGCACAGAAACCGTTATACCCGTGGAAGTGGGCCTCCCATCATTGCGGGTGGAGAGTTACTCGGAGGAAGCTAGCAACGAACAGCTCCGCACCAACCTCGACTTAGTAGAAGAGGTCAGAGAGAAGGCCCGGATCAGAACGGCTGCCTACCAGCAAAGGGTGGCCCGCTACCATGCCTCCAGGGTCAAAGGAAAAGCTTTCCTACCTGGCGATCTTGTCCTTCGAAAGGCTTCTGTTTCCAAACCGCTGGAGCAAGGGAAGCTGGTGCCAAACTGGGAGGGCCCATACCAAATAACGGAGATTATTGGACCGGGAACCTACAAACTGCAGGGTCTGGATGGGAAGTCCATTCCCGGATGTGGAACGCGGACAACCTTCGTAAATATTATCAATAGGGTATGTCCTCTCTGAATTCATCTTCATATGCCTCACTACACACTCCTACTTATCTGTTTCTTCAAAATCTATTGCGTGAATCATTATGCACTACATTGTTATAAATCGCAAGAAGAAACAGATACTGCTTACCAATCCTCGGTACAACCGAGTTATCTGTTTGAACAGGAAATCTTCGAACCTTGGCAGGGCCAAGTAAAATATTCTCCGAACCTCGGCTGGGCCGAGCAACAAAATCTCTGAACCTTGGCAGGGCCAAGTAAAATATTCTCCGAACCTCGGCTGGGCCGAGCAACAAAATCTCGAACCTTGGCAGGGCCAAGTAAAATATTCTCCGAACCTCGGCTGGGCCGAGCAACAAAATCTCCGAACCTTGGCAGGGCCAAGTAAAATATTCTCCAAACCTCGGCTGGGCCGAGCAACAAAATCTCCGAACCTTGGCAGGGCCAAGTAAAATATTCTCCGAACCTCGGCTGGGCCGAGCAACAAATTCTTCGAACCTTGGCAGGGCCAAGTAAAATATTCTTCAAACCTCGGCTGGGCCGAGCAACAAATTCTCCGAACCTTGGTAGGGCCAAGTAAAATATTCTCCGAACCTCGGCTGGGCCGAGCAACAAAATCTCCGAACCTTGGCAGGGCCAAGTAAAATATTCTCCGAACCTTGGCTGGGCCGAGCAACAAAATCTCCGAACCTTGGCAGGGCCAAGTAAAATATTCTCTGAACCTCGGCTGGGCCGAGCAACAAAATCTCCGAACCTTGGCAGGGCCAAGTAAAATATTCTCCGAACCTCGGCTGAGCCGAGCAACAAAATCTCCGAACCTTGGCAGGGCCAAGTAAAATATTCTCCGAACCTCGGCTGGGCCGAGCAACAAAATCTCCGAACCTTGGTAGGACCAAGTAAAATATTCTCCGAACCTCGGATGGGCCGAGCAAAAAAATCTTCGAACCTTGGCAGGGCCAAGTAAAATATTCTCCGAACCTCAGCTGGGCCGAGCAACAAAATCTCCGAACCTTGGCAGGGCCAAGTAAAATATTCTCCGAACCTCGGCTGGGCCGAGCAACAAAATCTCCGAACCTTGGCGGGGCCAAGTAAAATATTCTCCGAACCTCAGCTGGGCCGGGCAGCGAGTCCTCCGAGCCGTGGCAGGGCCAGGTAAAAATCATTCGGGCTAAAATCCCAGCTAAAAACCGAAGTGCGCAGGCCCCGATTAAAGCCAGGCAACTTCCAAATAGTCCCCGAAGGACTTCGTCCGGTTTGAAAACGAGTGCGTTAAGCAAAAACCGTCGACGCACAAAAAGAAGCCACCATTGGCAAACCCCTTTTTAAGGCCATTAAGCCCCACGCAATCGGCCAGAGGCCCCAAGCAGAGCTAGGAGATTCCCCTCCGCTGCTGAAAATCTTTGGGTAACGCCCCTATAACCCGCCGTTCAAAGCGTTTATCGACGCACAAAACGATGGGGCCACGCCAACACCCTAATTCTCGAATAAGAAGAGGATTTCCAAAGCATATCCATTTTTCATTTAAAAAAGAAAGGGGGGTCAAATGGACAGAAAACAAAAAACAAAAAACAAACAGAGACCCCCGGGTCATGGTTCGGAGTTGCTCCCGGAGGCTAGCAGTTCCTCCAGGCGCTCTGTCAGGTCGGCCACTTGCTGACGAAGGGACGCGATCTCCTCTTTTTGCCGGTCCACCACCCGGCACATGGCCTCAGCCTCCCGTGAGCACACATCCATATACTCTTCAACGACCCTTACGAGCTGCTGATTGCTCGCAAGAGTCGACGCCAATCCCAAACCATCGACGGTAACGGAGACACCCCCCCTCTCCGAGTGCAGCAGACCATCGAGCGAGGTACGTAGCTCGCCTGATGATCGCCCTGGATAGGCCATTGTTTCAGAGCTTGAGCCGATGGATGGCCGAGGCCGATATCCCTCGGTCACATTTATACTCATTGGGCAGGTATCTCAATCGGTCGCACCGTAACCACCGACCCATAAAGGCTTGCCACGTATCGTCATTTCAATGCCTGCAGAATCTGACATGCCGCGCCCCATCCCGAGCAAGATCGGTAAGTGCGAGCAGGCTATTCGGGAATTCCCCCCAAAACAGAACATTTTCCGATCTGTCAGCCTTTGCAATAAATACTTTCAGCGCTTCCCCAAGCCTCTTAAGGCTGGCTTCTTTTTCGGGAAACGCGGAAGGTAGGAGTCCAGCGTTCGGCCAATAAACCTGTCCCCTCGGGGGGAGTAGCGTCACCAATTAAAAAGCGTGACAATATACCGCCCGTTCCGCTCTGGCACCCCTTACCAAGCGCCACGTGGGCCCGACGCTGTGGCCCATAGTGACAACTGAGTCGCTCCCCTGAGCCCGAATCTCCGAACCTTGGCAGGGCCAAGTCAAATATCTCCGAACCTCGGCTGGGCCGAGTTACTGAATCTCGAACCTTGGCAGGGCCAAGTCAGATATCTCCGAACCTCGACTGGGCCGAGCTACTGAATCTCCAAACCTTGGCAGGACCAAGTCAGATATCTCCGAACCTCGGCTGGGCCGAGCGACTGAATCTCCGAACCTTGGCAGGGCCAAGTCAGATATCTCCGAACCTCGGCTGGGCCGAACTACTGAGTCTCCGAACCTTGGCAGGGCCAAGTCAGACATCTCCGAACCTCGGCTGGGCCGAGCTATTGAATCTCCGAACCTTGGCAGGACCAAGTCAGATATCTCCGAACCTCGGCTGGGCCGAGCGACCGAATCTCCGAACCTTGGCAGGGCCGAGTCAGATATCTCCGAACCTCGGATGGCCCGAGTGACAGGTTCCCTGAACCATGATGGGAAAAAGTACGGATTCCCTGAACTTCGGCCAAAGCCGACCCGCGATAATTCGAGCTCCGATAAGAGCGAAGCACAAAAATACCGAGCTTCGGACCAAAGTAAGGGACATATTTTGCCGAATGATCCCTGAACCGTCGCTTGCGAACCTCGATTAGTTCTGACAGCGTGGGACCCTCGTCTGAGGATGAGCGGAACACCTTTGTACCCCACAGACAACAATGACAACAAGCTCGGCACAAAAAAAGATAGAGATTGAAAAACAGAACATAACTCTCTTTATTGCCGATCAAGATCAGTTACAAATGCCTCACAGGCATTACAAGAGCATTGAAATGCGTAAAATAAAGGCAAATACAAAACTCGGGCAACTGCTCCAAAGTATACCTAGGCAACTGTGATGCTCCGACATCCGGATCAACAAATCAGGCAAACCACGAAACGGTCAGCCCGCCTAGATGGTCGATAAAGCTGACCCTCCATGGCTCCTGCTGAATGAAGAGATTCAGAAGGTGGCATGGCCCATGGATGCTGATTCTGAGGATTCGAACGAACCAGCCCGCTCCCCTAGGAGGGGGTGCTGGATCGTAGGCCGTCGTCCGACCGAGAGGCTCGGGGATCATCGGACCCCGGTTGCTTCCATTTTCTCCGTCCCGTGGCAAGGATTCCCCTCAGAGAAGGGATGGGAATCCAGGCCAGCGAAGGAGGGAGAATCTGTGCATGCTACGGGGGTGTCGATACGCTTCCTACTGTAAGCCCCCCGTAACAGGCCTCAAAGGTCACACGGGAAGAGTATATGTGCGCTCCCCGTGTGATCTCTGCGCCCCCCATGTGCGCTCTCCATGTGATCTCTGGGACTCATCCCCTAAGGGTGAGCCATTCTTCGACAGCTCCCCGGTCGCCCCAGCTATCCGGTGGCAAGGAGCCTGTGAGAGGAAAGCTCAGTCTTCCCACTCGTAACGGCAGAGAAATGAGCATAATGGAAGCTCTAATGAAAAGACACTTTGGGGATAACCAAGCGTGACCCCTCTTTTCCCCTTTTTATAGGCAGAAACAAACCGGGTAAGTTACCCAAGCTGTAAGTCCCGAGACCCAAACATCTAGCCCATGCCTCCACGTGGCCCCTCAGTATAGGCGCAACGACTCGTTGCGCGCCAAGCCCACCACCTGAATCGAGACGCGCGCGATGATTTCCCCTCTGATACCGAATCGCGACCATTAAATGCGGAGGATCGACCACTGGCATTACTGAAACTGGCAGGTTCAGAGTATCGTCCTGGGAAAATAACGTTCTCCAATGGTAGACGGTTGCATGCACGGCACGAAAAAGTGACCTGCATGGGAAAAGAGCACCTTCCGAAAAGCTCTGCTACAGCTTTATGTTCCCCACTACGCCGTATCATCAATTCTGGTGAAATAAAAACCGAATCACCTGCGGACAGCAGGGCGTTGGCAGAATAGCAGAAAGCGCGAAGGCCTACTTTGCCTGTTGGCCCCAGCCGACCTACTTTGCCTGTTGGCCCCAGCCGACCTACTTTCCTGTCGGCCCCAGCCGACCTACTTTGCCTGTCGGCCCTAGCCGACCCATCTTATCTGTCGGCCCCAGCCGACCTATTTTTACCCGTCGGCCCCGGCCGACCTATCTCGCCTATCGGCCTTAATAGATCTGTTCTGTCGGTCGGTCCGCCCCGACCTGTCCTATCCGTCGATCTCAGCCAACCGGCTTCATGTCTCGGGTCTTAACTGAGGCACCAACTGAACCGGATTATTTCCCAGTTCGCTGTTCAAGGCTGTTGCCCTACTTGGGGCCAAGCCAATGCGTGTCCTTCAATCCCGAAATAAGGACGACCTAAGAGCACCAGCGAGCCTTAAGTCGCTCGCGATTAAGGCGAAACCAGATGACAACGATGCCACACAAGAAAAGCACTTAAGTGGAAACAGAAAATTCTCTTATTAAGAAACGTCAGACAGACTTCTGAAAAATGAAATACAAGAGTGGCCCCTAAGGGTCAGGAACCACATCAGCTCTGGCCGAACTTTCGGTTACATCTACAGAAGCGTGACTAGACTCCCCTTCTCTAATGCTTTTGCCCCCTCAGCGGCAGTTTGCGACCGTCCCCCAAAAATTGCGGCTTTGCTGGAACCCGGGACAACACCAGGATCAGTGTCTGAGACGTCGACATATTCGTCCTCTTCTTCCCCCTCGGACTCATCCTCATCAGGAGTTTCAGCATCCAGGAAAGAGATATCCCATTCCGGATGCTCGCTGGATATCTTCTCTTTGCATTCCTGCTGCCCAAGTTGGAAGGCGCCAACACTGATAGCATCCTGCCTCCCCTTGAGTATGGCGAGCTGCATGTTGGCCTCAGCAGCCTGTTTCTCAGCCTCCGTGACTTAGGCCCGCAGAATGATATTTTGCTCCTCGAACTCGCCGGCCCGTGTCTCGAATTCTGAGCTCTTGTTGCGGCTGGACGCAAGCTCGCCTTGAAGAGCCCGAACCTCCAACCCCAACTCCGCCATCTGAAAAAGCCGAAGTAAGTCGGCGTCACAAGAAACCAGTAGAAAAAAGCTAAAAAAGAGGGGGGGGAGAATGAGGTCGTACCTCCTCCTCTCGTCTGGCCAACCTCCTGGCCGACTCCTCAGCCTCACTCCTGGCTCTTGTTCTGTCGGCCCCGACCAGCTCGACTCTCTCTTGAAGATTGTTGATCCTCGACTGTTTGGCTTCAGCATCCTCCCGGGCTTGGGATAGCTCGTTGTTCACCCGAGCTATCACCCCTTGTTGCCATTTAGCGCCCTCCCTCAAATGGGCAATTTCGCTGTCGCGGCGCTTCAGTCGCTCCTCCACCTCGCCAAGCATCCTAGTCAAACGCTTCCTCTCGTCGGCAGCTTCCTTCCCCAGCCGACCCATACTCTCGCCATGTTCTCTCCGCATCGCCTTCACCTCCGCAGAATGTTTCGACTCGATTCTGGCCAGCTCCAAGCACGCGTTGTCATTCCTCGCCAGGAGTTCCTGCAACTCCTCCACCCTGCGCTTCTGCTTGGATACCTCGGCCAGAGCGACCTGGTGTGCCGCCCTTATTCCCTTCAAGCTCCTATCAGTCATACCCATAAGCTCTTCGAACTTCTCAGACACTTTTAGTCGTGATTGGAGCTCGGCATTGTCCCGCCTGGCCTGAATGCTGGCCCCTGTCGCCAAACTCAAGCGCCAGCATATCGCTCGGGAAAGCAAAATGCTCTGCGAGACAAAGATGAATAAAAACCCACGATGGGGTCAATCGGGAAACATCTACCGCACGAGAGAAGTAACTTACCCGCGAGGCATAGGCCCGAGTCATCCTCATCATGGTTGTATTATCGATGTCGGGAAAGAGATGGACACTTTCGGCCACACCTTGCTGACCGAACGCAGCATCCACCAACTCCAAATCGGCAAACTTGTCCGACGAAGGATCTGCACCTGGGTGCAAGGCCGACCTCATTAAGATGGAAAACGCCTCCTCAACACCGGTGCTCGAGCTGCTGGGCTGACCGTCCCCGCCTGAGGGACCGACCTGGGCAACCTCCGCCTGAGAGGCCCCCAATTTCCAGCCTCCTCTGTCAAGGCCCTGGCTTGGACTTCTTCGGATAATTCGGCTAGCCCAAGCGCCAGCCTCCCCAAAACCTTTTTCAAAGGAGCTCCCAATGCGGGGCTCCCGCCTTGCTGCATCCCCTCCTTCGACGCACCTTTCCCGGTTACCACCATCTGTGTCTCCGCCACTGGACCCCCCGGGGTCTCGGCCCGTCCTACCACTTGCATCTCCTCCGCAGGCTCCCCCGAAGCCTCGGTTTGACCTGCCTCACTACTACCGGACTCCCCCGCAGAGAGACCGAGAGAGGGCTCTCCCTGAACCTCCCCGGCTGCGGCTGCCGCCTCTCCCTCTCCTGCCGGAGCCGATGGCGATCCCGCGGGGACAGTAGGCTCCTCGGCGATGACCACCTCCGCCAAATCCGTCGCTGGTTCCTCTTTCAGGGGGGACGCGGTCGGATGAGCCAACGGAGCCTCGTCCGAGCTGTCTGATATCTCCAACACGAGAGGGTCGGGGGCCATAACCGTTCTCCCCGGGCCCTCCTTCGCCCCCGGCACTCCTGTAATGACTGCTCCGGCGTCCGGCGGGCTTCTTGCGGAAGTATGAGCCCTTTTTTCGGGCCGGCCACTATCCGCGCCGCTACCTTCCCCCAGGCGCTTTCCTCTCTTCCTCTTGGAGAGGTTCGACAACGCCGACCTTTTGGCTGTCAGAACGAACACACATACTCAGGTCCAAACACATTAACCGAGAAAAACACACAGCAAGAAAGGGACTCACCTTGCGGGTCCAGAAGGCTGAGCCCGCTGCAAAGAGGGCCCCCTCCGATAGCAAGTCGTTGGCCGAAAACACCTGTCCATTACGAAGGACGTCCAAGTCCCTCTCCTCCTGCGCCGACAAAACCGGATGCGTCTCCGCATCCCTCACAAAATCCCCCCATCTCCGAGGGAAGCCGGAACCAATGTTCCCCTCCGCGATAACGAACCGACTCTTCCACCCCTTGATGGAAGATGGCTTATCCGCAATGACGTTGAAAGATCTCCGGGGTCCGATGTAGGGCCACTCTGATTTCCTCCCAGGAATCAAGTGATAGCAGGTGCGGAAAAGGGGAAGAGTAGCGATGATTTGAATCTGGTGGCACATCGAGATGAATCCAACGATGCTCCGCCAGCTGTTTGGAGCCACCATTGACGGGCAGATATTATAGTGGGTCATGATTTCCTTCACCAAGGGGTGGAGAGGAAAACGGAGACCCGCCTTCAAACTATCTTCATAGACAAAAACCCCAGACTCTAAATCCTGAGTAACTCTATCTCCGGGTTCCGGCGCCCGCAGAACGACATCCAAGGGCATGCCATACCACTGATGAATCCTCCCCAAATCCTCGGCAATGATTTCTGAGACCACGTCGTCAGGGCTCATCGCCATCTCGGTTGAGAGAAATACCAAGCGAAAACAGTGAGCGTCGAAGAGGATGAAAGGCCAAAACTCTTCTGAAAGCAAGACGAGAGAATGCCACAAGCATGCGTGCATATATATATAATGCAGCTATCGCTTTGCTTCCCCGCCAAGGAAGTCGCCCTGAGGAGGCGGGTCGTCTCATCCGAGGCGTCCGGAATCGCCTTGACAAACGCCCGATCGATCGGGATTCGCGGCGTGGCGTAATCCCAACCGTCACTCTCGGGGAAGCCTTAGCCCCGAAGGCAGTATGGCCCTGTCGCATTAATTAGGGCATCATTGCACGAGCTGTCTGAACCAAGACGTCCCATCCGGGATGCGCCATTTGGACTTGTACTCCCTATGCCCAAACCT
This sequence comes from Calamus simplicifolius, assembly GCA_900491605.1. NCBI lineage: Eukaryota > Viridiplantae > Streptophyta > Magnoliopsida > Arecales > Arecaceae > Calamus > Calamus simplicifolius. The sequence goes on along the minus strand of UESW01002562.1, from coordinate 182,495 downwards.
ACGCTTCGAATTAGGGAGTGGAGGGCATGTGTTGGGGGGTAAAATTGACATTGCATCAATATTCGTGCGAGGCGGCTAAGACCGACCTATTCCGTAGCTCGGCCTCTCCGGGCTTCCCTAGCTCGTCCTTCCCGGGCTTCCGTAGCTCGGCCCTTTCGAGCCTCCGTAGCTCGATCCCTCCGAGCGTCCATAGCTCGGCCCTTTCGAGCCTCCGTAGCTCGATCCCTCTGAGCCTCCGTAGCTCGACCCTTTCGAGCCTCCGTAGCTCGGCCTCTTCGGGCTTCCCTAGCTCGTCCTTCCCGGGCTTCCGTAGCTCGGCCCTTTCGAGCCTTCGTAGCTTGATCCCTCGAGCCTCCATAGCTCGGCCCTTTCGAGCCTCCGTAGCTCGGCCCTCCCGAGCTCCCATAGCTCAATTTTTCAGGGTTTCCTTAGCTCGGTCTTCCCCTGAACATTCTGTGGCTCGCTTCCCCCCGAGTCTCCACGGCCCGACTTCACCAAGCGATCCACACCCTAACACCTACCTCCGCGGAACCTGACGCGGGAGAGCCCAGACTTACCCAAACTGCACTTTAGACAAGGAATCATGTCGAGGCGTGACCTAAAACCTATCATAACCGCCCCAGGTCTATTTAACCAGATCTCAAGACATCAAGGAGCTCTCCCAGCCATCGATCCCTTAACAAACGGGATATGGATTCTGGCAGCCCCATAACGGCCTGATTCTGTCCGCCCCATATCGTAACAACCCCTGAACCTTCCAGAAGACGCTCAAGATCCAGGTGACAGTCTATAAATATCAGACTCGCAGATTCCCTTAGGTACGCATCTTCTTATGCATCCCCATACGCATATGCACCTTTTTACACGCGCACTCCCACTGCTCTCTCCGGCAGCTCGTCGGTGCTCCTGCCCTCTGGAGCTTCCGATCGGCCACCCCTGGAGAGGCTTCCCGGAGAGATCCACCTCCCCATTATCTGGTTGATCGCTGATTTCCTCTCCACTGACTTGAGCGTTGGAGGGTCTTCCGTGGAGGGCCACCCCCAGCGCCTCCCGCATGTGGACTTCTTGTGCAGGTCCGCCCCCCTCTTCCTGGAGATCGACCGCGGCCGAGTCGGAGGACGGATCCCGGCGGCAACAATGCCTTTATTTTTCATATTGGAAAAAAAAAAATGGCATTCTCCGGCTCTTAGCCTTCTTCCCTAGAGAGGCTACCAAAATGAATGCGCTATTTGTGGGAATATATAAAGATTTTCTATTATTTTTCTATGTTGCTTTCTCCCATATGGAAGTAAAGAGAAACTTTTCCTCTACTTCTACTTTATATATATATATAGAGAGAGAGAGATAGACTTAGCTATATTTGAATGTAACCAAGTCTTAAATCCGATCACTTTTGCCATTCTTAAATCATATGGATTCTAAAGCTACCCTACCTTTTATACTTATTTCATCTTTGAAACCCGTGAACTATGTAAATCATAGGGACATCGTGTATGTCTGCTCACCGCGAGCAAATCCGTGACTTAGTTGCTACATAGGATCAGATCCTGATGGGAGTGCTGAGGTTGGCCTCGAAGCTTCCCTTTGTGAACCCAAGTTCAATGTGCCGACCGAGGCTGGGTCTTTCAGTGCCGATCGGAGTCGGGCTTTGGTGCCGAGCTGGCCTCGGGCTTTTAGTGCCGACCAGAGTCGGGCTTTGGTGCCGAGCTGGCCTCGGGCTTTTAGTGTCGGCCAGAGTTAGGCTTTAGTGTTGAGCTAGCCTCAGGCTTTCAGTGCCAGTCGGAGTCGAGCTTTCATGCCGAACTGGCCTCAGGCTTTCAATGGCGACCGAAGTCAGGCTTTGGTGCCGAGCTGGCCTCTAGCTTTCAGTGTCGCTAAGAGTCGGACTTTGGTGCCGAGCTGGCCTCGAGCTTTTAGTACCGACCAGAGTCGCGCTTTGGTGCCGAGCTTGCCTCGAGCTTTCAGTACCGGTCGGAGTCGGGATTTGGTGCCGAGTGACCTCGGGCTTTCAGTGCCGATCGGAGTCGGGCTTTAGTGCCGAGCTGACCTCGGGCTTTCAGTGCCGACCGAAGTCGAGCTTTGGTGCCGAGTTGGCCTCGGGCTTTCAGTGCCGATCGAAGTCGGGCTTTGGTGCCGAGCTGGCCTCATGGGAGGAGGGCACTAAAGATACGAGTTTCCCTCGATCTCCATCAGGATGTGGGATATCGGGGCGAGCAAAGGGATGAAGGATCCCTCCCTAAGAGCGAGTGTTTGTGGTCGGTTGTCTGGTCGGCGAGAAGGCTCAGGCCTCCTGGGTCGAGCCTCAGCAGGCTCGGGATAGGCTTGCTTCTTTCTTGAACCTCCGTCCGTCTCGCGTTGGGAAGAGTCGGCCTTGTTGATGCGAATATACTTCTGTGCCCAGCTGACAACTCGACGTAAGAACCGGGGGACTTCTTGTCGAGGGAATAAGTGAAGCGGAATGGGCGGAGCCCTCGCTTCAAGGCCAGAGTGGCCACCAAGACCTCGAGGTTGTAGACCTCAAGAGCAGCCTCCTTGAACCGGGCAACAAAGTCCCTCAGCGACTCGTCGCTCCTCTGCTGGATGGAGAACAAGCTGTCCACCACCCGCGGGATCTTCCGGCATGCGTCAAAGTGTGCCAGAAAGGCCCTCTCTAACTATCAGAAGGAGTTGATGCTGCATGGAGGCAAGCGGGAGTACCAAGCTCGGGCCACCTTCCTCAGGGTGGCGGGGAAGGCGATGCAGAGAAGGGAGTCAGTCGCCCTCTGGATATGCATGAGGACCTTGTAACTCTCTAGGTGGTCCAGGGGATCGGTGGTGCCATCGTACGGATCTAGCTGAGAAAGGCAGAACCGGGTCAAGATCGGCTCCTCCATGATGTGGCAAGACAGTAGAGGATGGCTGTCGTAATCCGCCTCCGGCGGGTTGGTGATCCCGCGGTTGAGTTCCTCCAACCGCTGGTTGTACTCGTCTAGCCGTCGCTCAGCCCAGCGAGCGATTCGACCGTCAAAAGATCCCTCCCCCGAAGATCCTCAGGATGGAGAGGGGTGGCGTCGGTGCGAACGCGTGCGCTCTATGTCCTTCCCCATGTCGCCGCTTCGGAGAAGTGCTGGCATGGCGAGAAGGGGACCAAGGCCTCTTGGAGGCCTCCCAGCGATGATGCCTAGGCGAAGCGCGGCGATGGCGGACCTCCCGGAGGGGAGACCTCCCCCGGGTGGATTGTTGGCTGGGCTGGACCACTCTCGGAACCGATGAGGGCGGTTCCAGGTGCCGCTGCATGGTTGTCGGCTGCTGCTGTAGCACCTGAACCGCCACCACCAGCGATTGGACCTGCATGGTCAGGGCGACGATCCGATCATCTTGCTATGGTGGCGGTGGCGATGATGGTGCGGGAATGCCAACCTGGGGAGAGAGAGGACCGGCCTTTGGCGGCTCAACTCCCTGGCGATGCCACCCGGCGTAGCTAGTGGAAACCTCTTGTGCACGTGTCACCACCATCCTCTCTACTGCTCAAGGAAGAAGAATCTGTAGCCGGCGGTTCAAAGCTTACTTTTCTCCTTCTCCCCCCTACCTGGCACGCCAATCTGTTGCCGCCAAGTTGCATTCCTCTAACGCCGGGAAACAGAGATCCTCTTCCTTGACGAAGCTCCTGCAAGAAAGTCCCCAGAGACCGGTTGCACCGGTGGGGACCCTCCGATGCTCAAGTAAGCAACTCGGAAACAGTGAAGAAGATAGAGCTAATGGAAAATAGTTAGAGAACTTGAGTTCAGATCCCTTCCCTTGTTGTGAGTGTAGGTTCTTATACCTGTTCGAATATCCCCTTTCCTGCTCTCGAAAGGTGGTTGATTCTAAGGCGTTGTTGTCCGATAGCGGCCAGGTGGCTGAGCTGACAAAGACAGGTCGCAACTGACACTGAACATGTCAGAAGTGTCTTGCCCCGCCAGCCACTTACCAGGCGCGGTGCCACAAGTGGCATGTGGGCCTAGTCGTGTAAAGTAGTGGCCACGCACAATTGCAGATAGTTAGTGGGCCATGTGGCAGCTGCAGATGATGGCTAGGCCACGTGGTGGTGTCAGGCGGCTCAAGGTAGTAGGGACCTGGGGTCCGAGGCCGAGGAGACCTGGGTCCGAAGCCAAGGGTACGTGAAGTCCGAGATCGAGGGGGCCTGGGTCCGAGGCTGAGGAGACGTGAGGTTCGAGGCCGAGGGGGTCTCGGAGGCCGAGTCTGGGGTTCCGTCAGTTGCTCATTTCATTAACTCTAACGCGGCTCGATCAGCCACATCAGATTCTAACATTTTTATATCTATCCAAATCGTAGAGTTAATAACATATAAGTTATATTTATTTTTATAGAGATAATAAAATATAAACCATATCTTTATTCTTTTACTTTTAGATTTTAAATATATAAGTTATATCTTATATATTTTTTATTAAAAATTAAGAATATGATTCATATTTCTATTTTTATTGCTAATATATTTTTTCTTGGAACGTGCAAGTTGAGACTTTTTTTTTTTTTTTATTTTGGATTCGTTCAATAATCATTAAATGAAGGTCTTTTTATATTGGGTTGTTCAAATTTTAAAGTAAAAACCAAGATATAAATTATTCATATGAAAATTCTTTTATTTAAAAAATAAAATAATAATAATAATAAACCCATCGAGGGGTCAGGGGTGGCATAATAATAAACCCACCTTTGTGAATATACTTCAAGAGGATAACCGTTTACTACTATGGGTGCAACTTGGGTCGGGTTCAATCTGAACCCGGCCCGCCAAAACCTGATTTACAGCAGTGTTTAAACTCATGTTTTTCCAACCCGAACTCGAAAGACCCAGGTTTAATCCGGTCCGATTTGCAATTGACCCGGGTTAGGATTGACTGCAACCCGAACTCGAGATAACCCGAACCCAAGGGTTATCCGAACGGGGGTAGCTTATCGCACCAAGTTTTTGGGGGTGTTGAAGGCGCTAATCAAGTCAGATGAAATGGCCAATTGAGGGTGAGGAGGGCAAGGCCATCGATTGTAAGCAAAAAAAAGGACAAACATAAAGGCGGACCATCCGCACATTTTATTTCACTTTCCGCTTTCTCCTCTTCTTTGTTTAGGGCACCTCTTCTTCTTCCTTGTTTCAGGTAAGAATTTTTTTTAATACAATGTTAAAGCTTCGAGTTCAGCTTTGCATTCGGCAAAGGATTTTGTTTTTCTATCTTTGGGATCCATAATTTGATGTTTATTTCTTTGAAAAAAGCATTTTATTTTTTTATTTTTTTTTATCAACCCGAATTCCAACTCGAAACTTAATCCGAACCTGATTTTTAAAAATAGGGTTAAGATTGAATTTTACAAATAAGATTAGAATTAGAATTAATATTTTATAAATAAAATTAAAATTAGAATTAAAAAAAAAACTCAAATTTTATTAGCCCGAGTTACACCCCTATTTAGTACGTATCTACTTTCTAGCACCACTATTACTCACGCCAGCCAAGACGGACGGTCGAGAGCCAGCCTCACCACCCTTTACGAAAAAGAAAAAGAAAAAAATCTCACCGCCCTCCCACCATGATTTAGAACGACGTATCAAGGCGAAGCAAGCCTGCCAGATTTCCCAGCCGCCCCTCCCTGCGCTCCCATCATATCCCATCGGCCAAAATCACCCAGGAAAAAAGACCATGCTCCTGTGTCAGCTTCCCCATCTCCCCTGCTCTTCTCCTCCTCTCCCTCCGCCGTCGCCGCCGCCGCCGCCGCCGGACGTGGCCGCCTCCTCCTCCTCCCTTCGCACGGCTGGACCGATCCCAATTCCATGGCGATAACGAGCGGAAGAGGAAGAGGAAGAGGAACGGTGCGGTGCATGGCCAACCAGCGGAGGGTGAAGATGGTGGCGAAGCAGATTAGGAGGGAGCTCTCGGAGATGCTTCTCAAGGACAAGAACCTTCAGTACGCCGTCCTCCCCGAGGCTTCCCTCGGCGCCGACCGCTACCTCTCCTCCCTCACCACAATTAGCGACGTCGTCGTCTCCGGCGATCTTCAGGTGCCTCCAAGATACCTCCTTTTCATCCATTTTATAATGTTTTGGGGTAAAAATCCCGACTCCAAAAATCCTATTCGATTCTATTTCTAGTTTTAAAAAAATGTGATTTTTAGTAGAATTCCATGTATCAAATTTTCTGGGCTAAGGTTTGTTCTACTGAAAATATGTGGAGGTCTTCACTGGGCTGCCAAACCTCAGCATCCTACCTAGTAAATTCTCCGACAACCACCTGCACATTTTGTTTACCAAAACTTTATAGGTATAGTTACATTTTAATTGATTAGAAGTGGGCATCTTGTTAATTGCTTGAATTTTGACTGGAGTACTATATACGGGGAGCCATGTTGGTGGAGGGGAACTTGGCTTCTGGACGTTGCTTGGTTTTCCAGATGATGTTATAGTGGCATGGGATGTGTTGGCACCAGATCACATTCCTCGATCGCCCACAAGCGTCCAGTTGCCTTATCCAGCAAGCTTGGGATCTTCCGGTGAGCTCCACTCCAGTTGGGATCTTGCAAGAAGTCTCAAGGGCCGGTGATTCCAACGGAACCTTCCAACGCTCAAGTTAATGCTCTGGGCAAGAGCCATGAGCTTGAAAGAAAGCTCGAGAGGCTTGGAGAGAAAATGCTCTATGTGAGCTTGTGTTTTTTGGCTTACCTTGTCGGGGGTCTCTCTTATCTGTTTTATGGATATTCGCGAGTCTCAAGGTGTAACGACTTATCAGAGAATGCATGGAGGGGACAGCAATGGTAGGGTTTGCTTCCCTTGTGGCATGTCAGAGTTGGTAGGCCAGGTCCCATCAGATGTGAGTGGCTGTAGAAAAGTTGGTAAGCCAAATTTCGTCAGACGTGGATGATCATAGAGAGGTTGATGGGCCAGGTCCTATGGCCATAGAGAGGTTGATGGGCCAGATCCCATCAGACGTGGGTGGCTGCATGGCAGATGGGTTGTATGAGCTATCCCTATAAGGGATCTTGTCGAGGAGGCCAGTTGGAGGCGCAACCCGAGTGGCCAAGTCGAGTCCTGCTCGGAAGGCCGGTTAGGGGCGTAGCCCGGGTGATCGAGTCGGGTCCTATCCGGAAGGCCAACTAGGAGTGCTTCGGAAGATTGATCGCCACCGTTGATCGGCCGTGATATCGATATCATCAGCTCTGTTAGATGATCTCCACCGTTGGTTGGGTATGGCTTCATGAGCCACATTAGGATGAAATTATCTCTAACAATGACAAAGTTTTAGTTTCAGTTTCATCTGGTTTAATAATTAGAGTCCATGAGAATTTCCCTAAGCTTTGAAATGTGAAGAGTTACCTCTGGCTACTAAAAGAAATTCCTAACTAAACCAAAGGATTATAGAAAATGGCTTTTACTTGGCTCATGGATTTTCTTGGAAATATGTCTGAGAGAACACACTCTATTTAAAGAAGTATTTAGATGCCACAGTACCCTATACGTGGATTTCATACTAGTATATTTTGATCGATGTGTAGAAGTCCAATGTAAGAGCAAGAGTTGCAGTCCAACGTCCACAGTGGCAAGCAGTTAATGCTTGTCACTGCTAACCATAAACTGATAAAAGATGCTAAGAATGATTTGTATCTAAGTTGGTGAAGAGGCCTAGGCTGCTGGAAAGTTTATGAAATAATATTTTCTGTACGACCAAAATTCATTTAAATCAAAACTGCAGACAGAGTTATGAGATATAGACGATATGTTGGAGGTGTGCGGAGCTGGAAAATTGCTGATTTGCTGGTTGGACAGCTCAAGTCTCAATTATTTGCAAGCTTCCTGTTCTAGTGGCATATACACCAAGAAATTAGTTGTTTAAACCTGCATTAATGAAGGAACTGATTTCAGAAGATTTTCTTGCTTTACTGAATTGTTAGTGGGTATAAATTTAAGGTGCATTACAGTTATTTTTGAGGGTTTCCAGAGACTGACAACATGGAATGCTGGAAACTAGGCACGAGTGCATCCAATCTGGAGGAGACAATAATAAAGCCTCTCTTTTCGAGCAAACAAAAATGGCTGAGGGCAAGCATCCTGTAACTGCTGGCTCTCCAACCAACAAGAAGATTTAGGATCTAAAAATGATAAAGTAGGACTTCTTGCGGTCAATGACAAAAGTCAACACAAATAGGTAGGGACATCCTCTAATGTCATCCTTGGCCTATGGTCTCTAGGAATTGAGGTTGAAACCAACATCACCATGGAGGTCTCTATGTTGCCAAAGAGAACTCTTTAAGGAGGACGGCCAGTGACCTAATGGCCACCAAGCTTCAGTTCAAGGATGAGACCATTTGCCTACAATAACTTGGGTAGAACCAACTCTCAGCTGCAGAGGTTCAAGAGAGAGAAGGTTCAATCTAAGCGCACTTCATATCCTAGACAAAAGCTAGGATCTGCTGGCGCTTTACGGATCCTAATACTCAATTGAGTTAGATGCACAATAGACATGTCTAGTGGTATAATGACATTTTAGAGATATATAATCCTTTCTATTGTAGTTGGTCTACTCTTCCTCTAAAGATGAAATGATTTACTCTATTGGAGGAAAATACTGCTTTATGTAATATATCAATGGAACCTTTTGGCTGGCTTATCAAAGAAAAGGTTTTCTAGGGTTATTTAAACAAAATTTAGTGGTATAAATTCCCAATGGTTTATTAATCCTATGCCCTGTTATGTTCATATGAACTCTATGCATAGATACGGCAAGGATTGAAGAGAGTGGAGTTGGAGTTGGTTGAATGATATATATATATATATATATATAGAATTGGCTACATTCGAATGTAATCAAGACTAAATTCAGTCACCTTCTCTGCCCTAAATCCATTCAATTCACAAATCTCAAAGATAGAAAAAGTAAAAAAAGGTGTGGTGACTCTGAAATCTACGTGGATTCAAGAATGAGAAAGTGAACGGATCCTAAACTTGGCTACATTCAAATGTAGCCATCACACCCTTGGATCTACATAGTTCATGAATCCCAAAGATGGTAAAAAGTGAAAAAAGTGGGATAGCTTCGGAATTTATATATCAAAGGGTAAAGAAGATGATCGGATGCTGATATTTAGTATGTATGTATACATGTATGTATCCCGAAGCCAAGTCTACATACATTACATATATACATATTGTTTTCCACTAGCTCTTCTTTCTGATATTTAGTTTGAAGACCACTAGAATTAATATTTAATTACTTGGGTTTGGACCTCCAGCATTGTTCATATAAAATAGATAATATAGTCCATATAGGACACCACTCTTGGTATCCCTGTGTATGTGGGATCTTATCCATTACTTTATCTATATCTTCTTCTCCTATCTTCCTTTTCTCAACTATATCATCTATGTGCTGTGCTGCTCCAGAACTAGAACCACATAAAAATTCTTAAAGATTGAAGCGAGGAGTGGGGGTTGAAAATGCTATTCTTTTAGTTGATGCTGTAATTCTCAACATCATTTGTGCACAAAAACTAACGAACACTAAGAAATTCGAATGCTATTTTATGGTATTGCATTATGTTTGGTATATGAAATTTCATAGAATGAGAGGTGAGTCAATAGGAATTATTTGGTAAATAACCTGAGACATGCAACTTCACCCAATAAATCAACTAACTCAAGCTGACACTGGCTAAGTGTGGGTTATGCATGTTTAACATCAATTAGTACAAGTAAGGCGTTCTAACCCCTAACTAATTGAGTTAGGTTTATATCCATTGCATTGCCTGCTTTGAGCTATTTCAATGGCTTGCTTTCATAATATTATTGTTAAATGATGCAAAATCTGTTGACTATTTGCTAGTTGAGTGCATCTTTCTTAAAAACATCTTTGGAGCGATGTTGCTTGTTTGTCCAGTTATATAAGTATATTGCTACTTCATGATTTTGACCATCCATAATATTAATCTTTCACTTTGTAATTATCATAGTTGGTGCTCATATAACAAAACAATACTGATGACAAATTAGGGAAAAACAAATTAGGGAAAAAAGGTGCAGTTCAATTTTTTATATTCTTTGGAACTTTTATGTAGATAATTTTGAGGATTGGTTTTCAAGTCCTACCTCAAGGGATATGGTGTAAAAGAGTCCTGTTTTAGGTATATATTAGGTTGGACGAGTCATAAAATTGTAAGGATTTGATTTTTGGTTGTTTAGGTGTTTTGCTGTATAGGGTAATGTGCTATTCCGAAATGTTTTTTAAGAAAATATTTTAAGGATTAGTTACACATCAATCAAGAGTCCTAGTTGGCTTAGAAAGCAAGTCATATAAAATGTATAAAAGGTTTAACTAGGACTGAATGAAAAAGCATTGCATGTGATTTTTATTGAATGAATGAAAGGATTTCTTTAAGTCAAAGTCTGGCCTTCTCATCTTTTTATCTTTCTATTATAATTCTCTCATCTATTTCTTTCTTGTTATTCATATCTTGTTACTTCACTTTATTTCTTCCCTACTTTCTACTACTTTCTTTTATTTCTATTGTTATTCTTCTTCATTGGATTGTTGGCACTGCACATTGATTTTCCACAAGACATTAAATTAGATCTTGCTAGAATTACTTCTAAACTATTCTAGCCCTTTGCTATCCTACATCAATTGGTGATAGAGCCAAAGGGTCCTACATCAATTGGTGATAGAGCCAAAGGGTCCTGCTCCGTTCTTTTGGTCTTTTTCTTAATCTCTTTCTATTCTCTTCATTTCTTTTCCCTTTCATCATGTTATCAAATGAGGAGTTGAGTTTCAGAAATGATTGTCTTCACGAGCATGTCCTGTATGAGTAGTTCTTTTGCCAACAATAGATTGACATCTATCAACCATGATTTGATGTCAATGACTGCACTGCAAAAAATTGCAGCACCTTTGAGCATTGAAAAGATGTCTAGTCTCTAAGGATGAACTAGATCAAGAGTCAGGAGAACGAGGAAGCTAAATAAACACTTTATGAAGAGCTTACAATCAAAGCTTCTCAATGTGAAGAGCATATGATCAATGTTCCATCATACAAAGATACTGCAATTGAAGATTTGTTGGTTAAGGATGTTGTAGATGATGATCTATCATGTCTTTTGAAGGTTGAAGATAATAATGATGAAGATTTATATGAAAGGCACTTATTGTAAGACCAAGTCATAATCAACATGGCAGTGACATATTGAGCAATATGAAGATCCATTCTTGGCTGATTTGTTGGATTCAATGAGATCGCCATCAAAAGTATGATCCAAAGCTTATTGGTTGTCAAGCAATTGACATTACCCTAACCAATCAATGATGTGATCATGATTAAATTTTATGTGGGCTTTCATCATCAGGTTTTGGAGATTCAATTGTCGATCGATCTTATGAGTGATATTATGAAGATCTTGAGGACTAGATCTGTGCAGCAGAAATGAATGAAGGCAAATAAAAGAAGTGTAGTTCAATCTTTGTATGTTTTGGAACTTTTGTTTGGGTATTGTTTAGAATTGGTTTTACTGTTTTAGATTCCATTTTAAGTGAAAATGGTGTAAAAGAGTCTTATATTAGGGATCTATTGAGTTGGGCAAGTCATGAAATCATTCAGAAATATTTTGGGGATCAGTTAGGTGCCCATCAAAAATTCTAGTTTTCTTGGAAAGCAATCTTCTCTTTAGGTCAGTTTGGCCTTTTTTATCTCTCCATTTCTATTCTTATTCTCTTCTATATTTCTTTCTTCTTCATCATCTATTATTACTTCACTTTATTCCTTCCCTACTTTCTATTATTCTCTTCTACTTCAGCTGCTATTCTTCTTCACTAGATTGTTGGCACTACAGATTGATTTTCTGCAGGATATTAAATCAAATCTATACTGGAATTAGCTTTAAACTATGTTACCCCCTTTGTTGTCCTGCATGACATAGCCATGTGAGTTCATACAAGAATATAACTTGGAGCAGATGATTTGTAAGTTGTTACAAAGAAACCTGTTATTTAGAACAGCATTGGATTGATGAAGGAAAGTCTAGTCCTACTTAAAAATTGCTTAGACCTTGTGATGCAATGCATTGGATTGTGGACTAACTCTCCAAAGAAAGAGTTTAGGGCCCATATGACATGGACCAAAAGACCAAGCAATACATTTTTCCTACATTTATTGCTTTTTCATTCATCTATGCTAGTAAAATTATTCAATTCTTCCTCTTATGCATCTAGCAGTATCAATAATATATAAATCAATGGGAGCATAGTACTGTAACATACGAGTTTTTATTTTTCTATGTTTGTAGGTGGTTAAGGTGTATGTGTCTGTCTTTGGTGATGAAAGGGGAAGAGAGGTAGCTATTGCTGGACTGAAGTCAAAAGCCAAGTATGTACGCAGTGAACTGGGGAGGCGAATGAAGTTGCGACTGACTCCTGAAATACGTTTCATTGAAGATGAGTCTCAAGAGAAAGGGAGTAGGGTAAGTTGATGTTGTATCACTCTATGAAGCCCTATCTTCTTTTCCAAAAGCAAGTTCTTCATTTTCACTGAGCAAACATTTTCAAATTTTTATATTTGAATATCACTTGTGCCTAATGTAGTGCACTCACTTGAAAACAGCATGTCCAAGACGAGGTGTTTATCTTTTATCTTTTTCAAGCAGGATTATGTTTCTTGATGAGTTTGTTGTTCTTGTGCAATTCATGTTATTGAACTAGCTATTTCTATGTAGATGCATCTCCTTTGTACACAATTCCTAAATGTAGAGATGCTTGTAGAGGAGCGAATTTTGTAACAAAAAAAGAAACAAGGGTCTAGTACATGCAGCTAAAGTAATGTTGGCTTTCTTTAAATATGCCATTAATTCTTTCAATTTGCATGCTTGAGTAATGGAGATCTTGACCATCTAGTGCAAGAATATTATGGCAGTGGTTCTATTCACTAGGCGGTTCAACTCCCATATATTCCATACCATCAAGAGATGGAACAAATGTTACAAAGGATTTTAGACCAACACTAGAAATTATGTATATCTCCTTAGGTATAGGTTCAGGGCCAATTTGCTTATCTGGATTAGAATAGCTATATTTTTGCTTGCATAAAGCAAGCAATTGCTCAATAAGCCAACCCAATAACTTCAATCATTACGGTTGGTTAGAACATACAAAGGGCATGCTTGATTTCTTCTTTAAATCCATCAACAAAATAGCTTATAGAAAATTTTTCAGTTAACTCTATAGTATAGTTAACGAGTTGATTAAATTGGAATTGGTACTCAAGTATTGTGGAGGTTTGGCACAACTTGACGAGTTATGCATCAAAACAGGAAACTTCATAGCATGAGATTTGGGATTGGATCATTCCTTCTATTTCTATATAGTGATCAAATTCTTGTTGTCGGGTTTGGTGGCTGCTACTTGAAGATTCATTAAAATTTTCTTTTGTCATCCTCACGATCATCTTTTTTAAATCAGTCAAAGCATCCATTACTTCAGCGACGCTATGGGTATTTCGATCAATTACTTTTAGTAATTCTGCTACAGATGCCTTTGTCATCTCTTTCAGATCTTTCATGCCATCTTCCATACGTTTTTTTCATTGTTATAGATGAGTTTCTTCAGCCACAGTTTTTCAAGACTTAGCAACAATAAAAATCTTCCTAAAAACTAAAAGAATTCTTCTCTCTTTCTATTTTCAACTTTCTCTTTCCCTTTTTTACCTTTTCTCTCTCTCTCTCTCTCTCTTTTCCACTAGATTTTTTTTTTTTACGAGTGTGAAAAAATAGAAAACAAGGATGAGGTTTTTTTTTTTTTTTTGCTAGGTTTTAGGATGGCAACAAGAAGCAAGGAAAAAAAATTAATACTAGGATTTTATAGATGAAAGAAGATAGAAAAAATAAGGTGGAGGATAGACGGGTACCAGGTTATCGACTATAAGCTCTGATACCAATTGTTGCATATTCCAATCGGAACGATGAATAAAATAAGAACTTGAGACAACTGTAACCGCTTTGAGGGGATCATGCTCTAAATAACCATTTCGAGGAGATTGAGCCTCGAAATAAAAAAAAAACAATAATATCATTCATTATGAAAAGCTAAAAGGACTGTTGCATATTATATGGTTGAAACCCTAATTCTCAAAAGAAAGTCTAGGACAATTATGAAAAAGAATCCCTCAATGTAACTAAGAAAATATATTAATGATTGAGATTAAGAATTCCCTTAATAACTAGATCTTCCAATCAAGAGAATCTTATAAATTTGAAAAGATCTCCAAAATTAAGGAATCCTAACAAAATGTTCTTACTCTATGTTTGCCATTGACCATTTACGTGATTCTCTTGGCTATGACTGATGTTCCTGCTAACTTAACATGAACTTGTGGTGTACTCATGTGGCCCTGAAGAATGCTTCCCTCTATGTGGTGATCAATGAATGATCCTTCAATTAAGGATTCTCAACAAGTATTAAACTTTTAATGATATGCTATTGAGATAATACTTCATGTTGGTATATAAATGCCTATTGATTCCATGCTCTTCAAACAAATAGATAGCAATTCAACGAAGGATGTCTATAAAAATATTGCTTCCGCTTTGTATAGCATATTATTTCCTATCTTAAAAAAATATGTAGGGCAAAGCAAAATGGAAGAAATTTTCTTCACCCTCTCCTTTTCATTTTCTCTTTATTCTTGCATCATATGTAATAATAAATATTCTGATAAAATGTGTCAAAATCTTATGAATGTTAGGATCCATTCCTATCGATTAACCCCCTGTTAAGCTATATTTTCCTTAAACATACAAATCTTTGTTTCACCCATCCATGCCCCCCATGCCCAAAAAAAAGGAAGGGAAAAAAAAAACCTATTCCAAAGTAAGCCCAATTTGCAGGTTACAACAAACCATCTGGAATGTGTGCAACGTTCACAACAGAATAACAAGCCTATTTTTCTCCCCTCTTCTTTTATAATGCCCACGATCATGACTGTGAGGACTCATGGTTGAGTGTGTTTTATCCCACATCGATTGTGCATTGGGAAGGCATTAGGTATTTAATTAGGGCTAAGGAAGGATCCCAACTAATAACTTCTGGATAGTCTCTCAAAGTGGAGTCAGGATCATTATAAATGGTATCAGAGCTGACCCAACACGAAGCCCATGTGAACTCTGGGATACTGCAGCACAAGCCCTTTTAGGGCTGACTGTTAGCAGTCTAATTCACTGCTGTGAAACAGCAGGTTTCTTGTTGATAATCAGATCTGAGGCTAGTTTATGCTAGCTGCCCAAAAGAAAGCATCAGAGAATTCAGCTCCCTGACACCCATTGGTGTTGCATCACACTGCCGTTTAATTTTTGAGAGAAGATGGGATAAGCCCATCAATTCATGTCAAGAGAATCGAAATGATTAAAAATGAAGTGTTGAGTCTCAAAATGTCATTTATTTCTAGTATTAGTTGCCACTTCCACATCCCAATGTACTAATGTTGTTGCAAATGAATTTCAACGGTACATAGAATTGCTAAAATATAAGGCTGACGGCATATAATTGCAATTAATGTGCATGGCCTTCTAATGTTGTTGTATTACACCTGTTTTTGTTAATGTACATGAAACTAGATACTGCTGAGTAAAGGGATATAACATTCTGAGGTAATGCATTAGTGGCATACATTAAATTTTGCAGAAACTATCTAAAGATATGAGATCAGAATCCTAGCATTTTGTTAGATTCTGCACTTGTGTATTGTAGAACAACAATATCTCTGATTTATTGCTGGCATTGTGCAGAACAATGGATGAGTTCCAATTTGTTTTTGTGTTCTCCTGCAGGTGCTTGCAATTTTAGATAGGTTAAAGAATGAGAGGGAGAGTGCAGAAGTACCTGATGCAGAACAATCTGAGTCATCCAATAAATCTGAAGAAAATGGAGACTTGGACAATGATGACTCGGATGAAGGCATCATTTACATTAATTAACCTACTCAGTTTATTAGAAGCTTATGGAAGTTGTTATTGGCATCGCAATTCAACAGGTATGGTTCTAGAAGCTCCTGCTATATTATTCAAAAGGAATCAAATTCATATCCTTATGTGGTGAGGTCATTGGCCAAATCTTACCATACATTTAAGTCATCGCTTGACTCTCTAGTATCACTGAAGATAGATCAGTCCCACTTTTTTCAAATCATTTAGGGTTCATTTGGTTCATTATTATAGATAGAACCAGAATCAGAATTGGAATCAAAATATGATTCTGAATCCTGCTAATAATATATTGAAATATATATGAAGTTATATATTATAATATTTAATTATATATTATATTATATTAATAATAATCATATTATTTATTATTATATTAATAATGTTATTATATTAATACTATATTTAATAAAATACATTTTATCATTATATATAATATAATATTTCATATTTCATTTTATATTATTATATATTATAATATTATATTTATAAAATGCATTGGGTTTCAGTTGGTTGGAATGGATTTGCAATCCTATGTGGGAGATCTAGATTCCAAATTCCCTTTGACATAGGATTCGGATTTTAGAGGGAATTGGAATCGAATTTCAATTCCTTCGAAACAAACGGTTGCCGTCCAAATCAATGATTCCGATTCAGATTCCAAAGGATCATTTCCATAAACCAGACAGGCCTTTATTAGCGGTCTGATACTGAATTTTAATTGGCTGCAACTCCACACCGGTTTCTGTTTGATGTGTAGAACAAAAATCTCCTTTAATTCGATAGGTCTCTATTTAGGCTTAGCTATCTCCTCACAAGGAGATGTTAACTAATCTGAGTGCCTAGCAGAAGACGCTTATGACTACTTCCTGTAGTAAGTCCTAGACAGTAGCAAAATGCACTGGCAGCAAATCAGAGTCCTTGATGTACCTATTTCAAGGTTGGGTCATTCCACCCTAATCTACTCATTATCCTATAGCAAAATGTCTCAGGGCCCAACCCTGATGCTAAAAACTGTGAATGAATTTTATACCGCAATTCAGCTGTTCTACAACACCTTGCATCACACAAATCACTTAATACCATATAATGCGACATGGTATTTGTGTTTTTTTGTCTCTAGTTCTAGGTTTGGGCCCACAGCATTACCAATTTGCCCTTTTGGTAAATCATGAAATCTAAAAGCATTAGCTTCTCTTTCTGATATTTATGTTTAACAGTCAGTCATTCATCTCTTTCAGTTGCAAGATGCTTTTCAGTCACAGTAGGATACTAATGATGGTTATTTGATTAATGCAGTTGCCTCTCTTATCGGATTCTATTCATACAGAGCATCATGTATATCACTGACGCATATTATGATGACAAATTGTGGATGTAAACTATCTTTTTTTTCTTCTTTTTCCTTGTATAATTTCAGGGAGAGAAGTTGACTTTGTTTTTCCCATGAGTAGCTCTCCCACCAAAACCAACCTACTTTTGATGTAGGTCATATCTTAGATGTCTTCATGAGATAAAAAGAAAGCAGGGTCAATTTGATCATTTCATTGTAATCAATTGTTGTTTCCAATCCTTTTATTGCATCAGAGTTTGGTTTGGAAATTCAATTACCCTTTCTCCTAATATTGTTGGGGTATGGAGCAGAAAATCCCTGCCCAAAGAGAATAAAGGCATAATATCATGCCAATTATTGTGTCTTTGGAATGTTATTTATATTGCAATAATGGATATATTTGCTTCATTAGATGACTATACTGGGAGACTAGGAAGTTTTAAGTAGCTGCTGTATAAAAGCAGACTTCATGGTATGGTCCGTGTGTCATATGTGTGCATGTACATGTGCATGTCTTACAGCATGTGTACATGCGCAAGCATGTGTTACAGACAGTGTGTGTCCTTGTAGGTGCTCCTACATGTGTGTATGTTACGGTGTGCATGCATGCATGCACATTTATGTATGTGAACACTGATATAGTCAAACATCATGGATAATATTGCCTCCTAGTGTCTGTTATGATGGCTAATAGCAGTTATCACTCCAATTATAAAAGTTCGAGGCCATGTTTGGATGCGGAACCAATAGCCATGAATTTTTGTTTTGTAATACAATGCTTAGGGTTGTCTACTTAAAAGGTGAGAAGAATCTCAGATTCAGAATGGTGCAAATTTGGGATATTAAGAATTCTAAGGAGTCAATATTAGGTGGTCTCCTTGTTTAGTTTCTGATTTTAAGATGTGGTTTGATGGTTTAATTATAAAATTTTGTCAAATATTTTTGGTGAATTGTTGATTGGTGAACTCTTTAATTGTAGTCATAGTTCATTTTTAATATTGAATAATGTATTATTTGCCTTTCTAGTAGCCTTTTTTCATACAAACTATATATATATATATATTCTCCCATAAAGGAGCCATGTGTAATCCTCGGATGTGTATGTGTTTATATTAATGCAAAAGGAACAAAGTCAAGAGATAGCTTGCCTGAAATCAAGTGAAAGAAAAATCTTGCTTGTTCGGCAAATAATCGATGATTTGGCCCTTGGTTAACAACTTGGTAATCAAGCTATATAGATTATTTGCAGGATTTTTTATGACCCCTAAAATATTATTTATTTGTTTAGTCTATGTTTAGCACCCAAAATTTTGTCTAAAATTTGACAATAGAATTTTCAAGTTTAGGTTTTCCAATCTAATTTAGACAATTTGAGTTTATTTCCTATTGGGAGTAGGATTTTATTCTAAGGCTTTGTTTGGTTCTTTGGAGGGAAAGGAAGGGAGAGTAAAAAGAAGAAAATGGATGGAAGGGAAAGGAAGGGGAAGGAATGGTTGCTCTTCTTCTCTTGTTTGGAAAGAATGAAAGGGAAAGGAAGGGTAATATCAATTATCTTGTTTGGATAGAGAGGGGGAAAAGAAGGGGAAGAGTTATATGACAATTATATCCCTTCATAATAGGAAATAAACAGTGGAAGTGAAAGAATGAAGAATAGAAAATAAAGGGATATTTTGGTCTTCCCATAAAGTATGACTTAAACTTTTTTCCTCTCCTAGCTTACCCTCCGATTTGGGGGTTCATAAATTTACGCTCGCTGAGGGAAGGGAGGGGAACCGGTTACTCCCATTCCCTTCCCCCTCTTTCTTTCACCCTCCTCCCAAACAATGTAACTTATGACCTTTTACCTTCTTTCCCTTCGCCTTCCCTCCATTCTTTTCGATCCAAACAGACCCTAAGAAAACTCAAGATGGAGATGGAATTGTTTGAAGGTCCCCTACCCCAAACTTTAGGGCTCAGCGTCATTAAGAGAGATTAATTAAGTTATGGGAACTACCGTTTACAATGAGACCAATTGCTGCCATGGCCGCTTTCAATTATGCATATGATGCAATGAGAAAGATTACATTGAGATGGTGTTTTATCAATCAAACTTATTATATCTTGAGATATTTAAAGTGAAAATGATGATATATAAAGATATAGATGCAAAAGAATTAGCATGGGCGATGTAAGGGGCGGGGGGTATGCTGAAATGTTTGCTTCTTTTTTTCTATCTCATCAAAAAAATCTCAAGTGAGATGAAAGGACATAGCATCACTCTATAGATAAACATTGTAAAAATAATTTATAAAAAGTTAATAAGAGTACATATATCTACTTTGACTCATCTTTTTTTTTTCCTTTGATGAACAATACTTATAAAGTTAGTAAATAAAATATTACAAAGAGTCAAAAAAAAGTGATGAGTTATAAAAATAATTCTTCAGATGATGAGCAACATGAGTAGCCTGGATGCGCAATACTATTAGAAATTCACTTAACAACAATAAATATATCATATTGTTTCATACGAAAATTTTCTGCACTTGAACTCTTAAATTTTGGTTCCATGCACTTATCATTTTTTTTGCTTTATCTTTTTCCTACTTGGTAGATTTAGTGTAGCTAGATGTTTGTTTGAACTTAACAACTACTAATTAGCACTATGCATTTAGTGTTTTCTTTTTAATTATACAATTTATTAAGCTATTTATTTTTTATTTCATATTTGTAGTCAAAACTCATAATTGATCGATAGAAAATAATTGTTTATACCTATTAAAGTGATGGAAAAACATTTTGGTGCTTATTGTCTTATTTAGATAATCTTATTTTCTTGTTGAATTACTATGAAAACATCTTTATTTGAACTCTTCGAATTAAGATTCATTTTGATTTGGCCAACTATACCAAGAGTCTAGACAATTGATTTTTTTTCATTTCAATGATTTTTAGGATAATAATTGAATGATTTTGCCATTTCAAGAGATAGTAAATCATGAGAAAACTAAAAACTATTAACTTCTTTTTAAGTAAAGGAATGGTAATAATTTAAAGCAAAACAAATCCTTTATAATAAATTCTAATCTTCAACTCTCAATGAGCATTTTTATAAATGGCAACGAATCCAACCCAAAGAAATACATGCAACTTCTTTGGAATGTGATCCTATATTACGTCTACCATATAAGTTTTTCCAGTAAATCAATGGGATAAATTGGACATTATTATCTTAAAGCTAGCTCATATCAACTTAAGCTCAAAAGTTATTTATTTTAGGGCCAAAAAAATCATCATCGATTTCAAACAATTGGTTTGAAGTTTATCCAGCATGACTAGAGTGCTCTCCTTCAAAGTTACAATTTATTGTTTACCATGCTACTTTTTTATAAGCAATCAATAGGACGTCCAAAACAATTAAAGGTTTTAACAATTAGAAGAAGGTAAATGATAGAACAATTTGTCCTCTTCTCTATCACATGAGAAAGGATCCTAAATCACTACATAACATTATTATAAAATGTTGCAAGAACTTAATGAATAAGTCATGACATATTGAGAGAGTAATTGAGATACTAACAGTAAAAGAGGTTGAGAACTATCAATTGCATCTTAAGACTTCAATTGATTGTGTTAAATGGTTAGCATTTCAAGCATGTGCTTTTAGAGGTCATGATGATTGATTAAATTCAAAAAATAGAGGCAACTTTATTGAATTGATAAAGATGTTAACATTATACAATGATAAAGTTAGAAAAGTTGTCTTAGAAAATGCTCCAAGGAATGATAAATACATTTATCAAGACATTCAAAAAGAGATCTTGCATGTATTTGCAAGTAAAGTATGAAGAGTAATTCATGAAGAAATTAGAAATACAAAACATTGCATTATTATTGATGAACCTTGAGATAAATCTAAAAAAGAAAAAATGGTTCTTGTTCTCAAATTTCTTGATAAAGATGGTTTCATTTGGGAGTGCTTCTTTGATTTAGTGCATGTTAAAGATACCGCTACAATTACTTCGAAGAAAAAGATCTTGCTATAATCTAAATATTGAAAATCTTTGGGGTAAAGGATATGATGGTGTTAGCAATATAAGAGGTGAGTGAAATGCACTTCATGCTTTATTTCTTAACAAATGCCCTTATGCTTATTATATGCATTACTTGGAGTATAAAATCGTCATGAGCTTTAATTATTGCATCAATAGAAATAGCTTGTGTTCATAATTTTTTTTTCAAAGCAGACTTCCTATTATCAATATTATTTGTGCTTCTTCCAAATATAGATGATTGCAATCTACTCAAGCATCTTTACTTAATTTAATGCAAGTAGATGGAAGGATGATAATTGTTGGTCTCGCACCAACTTTTTGAGGGTCTTCAATTTAGCATCTCTAAGTACTTGGGAAAAGTTGTGGCCTTGCACCACTTAAATTAGGAACAATTTCAATCCAGGAGAAAAGAATAATCTCTCGTAATTTTATTATCCAAATTATTTAATGATTCAATGAGGGTACACTAGAGGTACTAGAGACCTATTTTAGAGTAAAACTAGCCCAATAAAAGTCTGACTAGAATCAGGAATCTTAATTAAACAAAAAACAAATATTTCAAAAATAAAAGAATAGAATCATTTTCTAATTCTATACAAAATAAGACTACTAAAGGAGAACCAAATAGAACTCCTAAAGATAGTAAAATAAGTCACCTACGGATATTAGGAATAAAATAATATTCCTAAGATGACTCATAATAAGGTTTCTCAAAAGATATTTTTTTTCATTTGTACTATATCAATATTTGATTGTTGTTGATCGACTTGAGATTGAAAGAGAAGCTAACCAAACTAGTGTTTTACAATGACATAGACATACTCAATGGAGCTCTTAATTTCATAATATTTGTAGCTTGATATCAACATTTGATATAACTTGCTTAGTTCCTAATTATTCTTAACATAGTAATGCAGATGTGGGTTATGATAATATGAAATCCTTTGATTTTGTCTTTATCCTACATTTGATGAAAGAAACAATGAAATTTACTGAAAGCTTTTGCCAAGCTTTGCAACAATACTCTCAAGATATTGTGAATGCTATGCATCTAATTTCAACAACATTCAAAGTTAAGGGATAATGGATGACATGCATAATTTGCTTGAGGAAGTGAAAAAATTTTGTGAAGCATGAGATTGATATTTCATATATGGGTACTCATTATATAGAGATCATGGTCGAAATCATCGTCAATAAAGATTCATTACAATTAAGCATCGTTACTGGATTGATGTTTTTACATCCATGCTAGATTCTCAATTAGAAGAGGTAACTTGTAGATTCAATAAGCAACCATGGAATTTTTTATTCTTAGTTTTGCCCTCAATCCTAAAGATGTTTTTAGATCATTTAACGTTAATAATGTGTAGTTTGGTTAAAAAGTTCTATCCTAAATATTTTAATAAGAAAGAAAGAATTCAATTGAGATTTTCATTATAAGAAAATACTGAAATAGCGATGCAAATTTAGCGACGCATTTTTGCGTCGCTAAATTACGACCACATTGCGACGCCACCGCAATTCGCTAAATTACGACCACATGCGACGCCACCGCAACAACAAAACATTGCGACGTAATTAGCGACGCATTAGCGACTCAATAAATCAGAAAATCAAAAAAAAATTAATTTTTAATTTAGCGATGCAAGTAATGCATCGCAATATTTTTAAATTTAATTTTTATAAAATATAATTATGAAATAAAAATATTGCAACTCAACTCAGTGCGTCACAAATTTTTAAAAAAATTAAATTATGTTAAATAGCGACGCATTAGCACGTAATAAATCAAAAATTAAAAAAATTATTTTTTATTTAGCAACACACTAATTGTGTCACAATTATTTTAAATAAAATTAATTTTTATAAAATATAATTATGAAATAAAAATATTGCAACACAATTCAGTGCGTTGCAATGTTTTTAAAAAAATTAATTATGTTAAATAGCGACGTAATAGCAATGCAATAAAACAGTAAATTAATAAAAATAATTTTTTATTTAGCAACGCAAGTACTGCATCGCAATTTTTTTAAAAAATAAATTTTATAAAATATTAAAAAATTATGAAATAAAATATGCGATGCACTTCAGTGCGTTACAATATTTTAAAAAAATTTATTATGTTAAATAGCGATGCATTAGCGATGCAATAAATTAGAAAATTAAAAAAATTAATTTTTAATTTAGCGATGCAAATAATGCGTCGTAGAGTTTTTTTAAAAAAATAAATTTTATAAAATATAATTAAAAGATAAAAAAATTAAAAATAAAACATTGCGACGCAACGAAATGCGTTGCAATTGTTTTAAAAAAATTAATTTTGGTACATGCGTTGGATCGGTCATCGCCGACCGGAATCGATCATGGCTTGGATCGATCGCAACCGTCGGATCGTTGCCGATCGGATCGATCGCGACGGTCCAAAATCGGTCGTCGTCGATCGGGATCGATCATGGCTTTGATCGATCATAACCGTCGGATCATCGCCGATCGGATCGATCGCGACGGTCCGAGATCCGTCGTCGCCGACCAAGATCGATCATGGCTTCGATCGATCGCAACCGTCGGATCGATCGCAACGGTCCAGATCGATCGTCGCTGACCGGGATCGATCATGGCTTCGATCGATCGCAACCGTTGGGTCGTCGCCGATCGGATCGATCGCGACGGTCCGAGATCCGTCGTCGCCGACCAAGATCGATCATGGCTTCGATCGATCACAACCGTCGGATCATCGTCGATCGGATCGATCGCAACGGTCCGAGATCGGTCATCGCCGACCGGGATCGATCGCAACCGTTGGGTCGTCACCGATCGGATTGATCGCGACGGTCCGAAATCGATCGTCGCTGACCGGGATCGATCATGGCTTTGATCGATCATAACCGTCGGATCATCACCGATCGGATCGATTGCGATGGTCCGAGATCTGTCGTCACCGACCAAGATCGATCATGGCTTCGATCGATCGCAACCGTCGGATCATCATCGATCGGATCGATCGCAACGGTCCGAGATTGATCGTCGCCGACCGGGATCGATCATGGCTTCGATCGATCGCAACCGTTGGGTCGTCGCCGATCGGATCGATCGCGACGGTCCGAAATCGGTCATCGCCGACCGAGATCGATCATGGCTTCGATCGATCGTAACCGTCGGATCGTCGCCGATCGGATTGATCGCGATGGTCCGAGATCCGTCGTCACCAACCAAGATCGATCATGGCTTCGATCGATCGCAACCATCGGATCGTCGCCGATCGGATCGATCGCAACGGTCCGAGATCGGTCGTCGCCGACCGGGATCGATCATGGCTTCGATCGATCGCAACCGTCGGATCGTCGCCGATCAGATCGATCGCGACGGTCCAAGATCGGTCGTCGCCGATCGGGAACGATCATGACTTCGATCGATCGCAACCATCGGGTCATCGCCAATCGGATCGATCACAACGGTCCGAGATCGATCATCGTCGACCGGGATCGATCATGGCTTCGATCGATCGCAACTGTCGGATCGTCTCCGATCGGATCGATCGCAACGGTCCGAGATCGGTCGTCGCCAATCGGGATCGACCATGGCTTCGATCGATCGCAACCATCGGGTCATCGCCGATCGGATCGATCGCGATGGTCCGAGATCGGTCATCGCCGACCGGGATCGATCATGGCTTCGATTGATCGCAACAGTCGAATCGTCGCCGATCGGATCGATCGCGACGGTCCGAGATCGATCATCGCCGACCGAGATCGATCATGGCTTCGATCGATCGCAACCATCGGATCATCGCCGATCGGATCGATCGCAACGGTCGGAGATCGGTCGTCGCCGACCGGGATCGATCATGGCTTAGATCGATCGCAGCCGTCGGGTCATCGCCGATCGGATCGATCGCGACGGTTCGAGATCGGTCGTCGCTGACCAGGATCGATCATGGCTTCGATCGATCGCAACCGTCGGATCGTCGCCGATCGGGATCGATCATGGCTTGGATCGATCGCAACCGTCGGATCGTCGCCGATCGGATCGATCATGGCTTCGGTCCGAGATCGATCGTTGCCGACCGGGATCAATCATGGCTTCGATCGATCGCAACCATCAGATCGTCGCCGATCGGATCGATCAAAATGGTCCAAGATCGGTCGTTGCCGATCGGGATCGATCATGGCTTCGATCGATCGCAACCGTCGGGTCGTTGCCGATTGAATCGATCGCGATGGTCCGAGATCGATCGTCGCCGACCGGGATCGATCATGGCTTCGATCGATCGCAACCGTCGGATCGTTGCCGATCGGGATCGATCATGGCTTGGATCGATCGCAACCGTCGAATCGTCACCGATCGGAATGATCGCGACGGTCCAAGATCGATCATCGCCGACCGGGATTGATCATGGCTTCGATCGCAACCGTCGGATCGTGGTTGCGATGCAAATCAGAAAAAATAATTTTTATCAAATATAATTATCAAATAAAAATATTGCGACGCAAATCAGTGCGTCATTTTTTTTAAAAAAAATAAATTAGTTAAATAGCGATGCATTAGCAATGAAATAAACTAGAAAATTAAAAAAATTAATTTGTAATTTTGCGACGCATTTATTGCGTCGCAATATTTTTTAAAAAAATAAATGTTATAAAAAATTTAAATAAAACATTGCGACGCAACCATATGCATCGCAATTATTTTTTAAAAAATAATTTTTATTAAATATAATTATCAAATAAAAATATTACGATGCAACTCGTTGCGTCGCAAATTTTTAAAAAATTAAATTACGTTAAATAGCGACTCATTAGCGACGCAATAAACTAGAAAAGTTAAAAAAATAATTTTAATTTTGCGACGCATTTATTGCATCGCAATATTTTTTTTAAAAAAATAAATGTTATAAAAAAATTAAAAATAAAACATTGCAATGCAACCATATGCGTCGCAATTATTTTCAGAAAAAATAATTTTTATTAAATATAATTATCAAAATAAAAATATTGCGACGCAAATCAGTGCATCGCAAATTTTAAAAAATTAAATTCTGTTAAATAGCGATGCATTAGCGACACAATAAACTAGAAAATTAAAAAAATAATTTATAATTTACGATGCATTATTGCGTCATAATATTTTTAAAAAATATAAATATTATAAAAAAATTAAAAATAAAACATTGCAATGCAACCATATGCATCGCAATTATTTTTAGAAAAAATAATTTTTATCAAATATAATTATGAAATAAAAATATTGCGACGCATTAGCGATGCATTTTTTCAAAAAATAAAAAAATTTCTTGCCGGTCATTGCCGCCAAATTAGCGACTCATTAGCGACGCAAATAATTGTGTCTCTAATTTTCATAAAAAATAATAAAAAAAGCCAAATTAGCGACGGTTAGCGATGCATAATTGCGTCGCTAATCCAAATAAATTATAAAAAAAATAGCGAGGGATTAGCAAATTGCGTCGCTAATCCCTATTATATCTCAGTCGCGCCCGGCCCCCTCCGGTCTCTTCTTTTTCTTCTAACCCTACTCCGCCGTCGTCCCCTCCTCCGGCTCCCCTGCCCTCTCCCCGGCGCTAAGAACCACCGGCGGCAGCCCCCTCGGGGGCGTCCCCTCTCTACCGAGGTAAGCCCCCCCTCCCCCATCCCCTCGCCCTCCCGTTTGCCTTAGGCCACGGCCACGGCAGCATCGTGGCCGTCGTCTCAGGCCACGGCTGGCCGTGGCCGGAGACGACGGCCGCGGCCGTGACCGGCGGTGGCCTGGCCACCGGCCACCGTTTAAAAAAAATGGTTGGGGTGGGGTTTTTTCCCCCACCCCTGAGGCGTCGGCCACAGCGGCAGCCGTGGCCGGCGGTGGCCAGGCCACCGTTTAAAAAAAAATGTTCAATGGGGTGGGTTTTTTCCCCCACCCCTGAGGCGCCGGCTATTTTTCTTAAGTTCATTAAAAGATATAATGAGCTTATTTAAATGAGAAACTAATTTATTTTGAACAATCAATGAGAATGTTAAAATTTGACTTTAATCAATTTTGAAAGTAACCTTTAGCTCAATGTTTAAACTTTCAAAAAGAAATTCTATAATTCATGTTTTATTCAATGAGTTTTTGGAATAGTTCTTGAATCAATTATTAATGTCAATTTTATTGAATTCAAGTCAAAACAATGAATTAAAATGAATCTGGAACGTTTTTAATACAATCAGAAAAGTTTCTGATTTTGATACGTCCGGAGCCGACTCTGAGTTTCAGAGTCGACTCCGCTCAGTGTACAGAAATGTGCATCTGTGTCTAGTCGACCCACGAAATTTATCGAGTCGACCCCTGATTCTGTCGAGCCGACTCCTTGACTGTGTGAGTCGACTCCGCTCAGACAACAGAAGAGTGGTTTTCTGAGCACTTTGCGAGTCGACCCCAAGACTTTCACGAGTCGACTCCCGACTTTCAGGAGTCGACACTTTACTTTTGGTGAGTCGACCCCTAACCTTTATAAACATTTCTATTTTTGGTAAGACGAGCTCGAGCCGACTCGGGAAAAGCATGAGTCGACTCCAGCAAATCTGGGCGAAAATTTTTACAGATGCCAACTCAGCTCCAACGGTTAGTTTTTTGATTAACAGCTATTTTTCTTTGTCTCTAACGGATATATTCTTGCAGAATCTATAATAGAGGAGCTCTTTTCAAATCAAAGAAGATAGAAA
>UESW01002562.1:0-148450 GCA_900491605.1 Calamus simplicifolius | reverse complement strand
AATCCGATTCAACATTCAAGAACTAAACACATAGAAATCAGATATCATTTTATAAGAGAACATGTAGCAATAATGAAATATGTCTTGATTATGTTAATACTGAAGAACAATTAGCTAACATATTTACTAAACCTTTAAATGAAGAGAGATTCTGTTATCTTAGAGGAGAGTTAGGTATTTGTGATCCATTAGAATGAATTTGAAACCCCTAAGGAGAATTTATCTAAGATTCCTTCAAATCTTTGATCTTTAAGGAAATCTTATCTAGTATTCATATCTAATTGATCCACTCATATTCAATGACTATTTTATCAATTTTTATGATCATATTCCGGACACATTTCAGAAATTTAATGTTTTTGCTCTGAAATGGTCTCGGAGCCGACTCGGTGCGTATCGGAGTCGACTCCTGGTTTCGACTGAAACTCTCGGGTCGACCCCTCTTCGGCGCGAGTCGACTCCAAGTCGGGATGACATTCTATGTCTGTCCGGAGTCGACCCCTGGTTTTGCGCGAGCCGACTCGAAGTGGTCCCAGGTTGATTTATCTAGGGCAGAGTCGACTCGCCGTTCATTTCAAAATTCCCAATCCTTCAAAATACTCTCTCAAAACTCCTCCAAACCTTCCAAAACTCTTAGAATCCCTTTTTGGCACTTCCAATCGACTAATGGCCCCCAAAACACGTGGTTCCAACGTTTGTGCGGCCGGCGTCAAGAGGAAGCGAGCCGTTAGGAAAACCGTGAGGCGTCTCGTGCGTGAGCCATCACCCAACGCTGATTCTTCTTCCTCCTCTTCTACTCCGACAGCTTCACCTACTGCTGCTTCTACACAGGTAGATAGATTAGCGGATAGGATTATAACAACGGGTAAAAGGTAGATTTCGAATTATTTGAAGCTGAGGGTTTTCTTGTTGGGAGACAACTGATTGAGATGGGATGGGAGAAAGTATGTTCCCTAGATTGCCCGACCTATCCCGCTCTGGTAAAGGAATTCTACAAAAATCTGTCTAGAGGAGATCACGGCCTTGTTAGCAATGTGAGAGGTCATAGGATCTCTGTTACTGTCGAGCTCCTTTCTAGATTGTTTGATTTACCCCTTTCTGGCACTGCAACCTTTTCTTCAGAAGACTGCAGTCCCGCTCTTGCGAGGTTATTAAATCGGGATGTAGTCGGATTTGAAGAGGTTTTTGCCAATCAACTCACTTTAGAACTGAGATTATTACATAATATCTGCAGTAGGATACTCTTTCCTAAGACCGGGAGATTTGACTATGTATCAGAAAGAGATATCTTTGTGATGGATGCCATTGTGTCAGGCAAGCCTATAAACCTTCCCAGTATGATACTATGGTACATAGCAGATTGTGGAGGGAAAAGAAAGTCTAGTCTGCCTTATGGAATGATCCTTACTAAGATTTTTGTGAGCCAAGGGGTTGTGATTTCGGACAATGAGCCTATGAGGAATCTGCGTCACACTGATTTTTATAGCTTGGCCACCATTCATAGAATGGGTTTTATCAAGAAGAATGGAAAATGGAAGAGGAAAGGACAGTTAGAAGAAAGAGCTACTGATGTTGAGGCTGCAGGACCATCAGTCAGACATCCTTCACCTGCACCTCAGAACCCTTCTACTTCTGCCCCTGCTCCAGCCCCTGTTCCATCTTTTGTTCAAGCTTCATCTTCTGCCGGTTTCTCAGATCAACAGCTACAGCAACTCAAAGTTCTATTTGATGATCAATCTGAAAAACTTAAATCTGATTTTGAGAATAAGTTTATGAATTTGAGAGAGACTCTTTATTCATTGGATGATCGAATCTCTAAGATAGAGTCTACTCTCAGCTCTTCTTCGGCATCCTTAAGTGGTGATCTCAAAAATATATTTGAAGAACTTAAGGATATATGTGGAGATGGAGAGACTTATGCAAAGTGCAATGCGGAGCTACAAGACAAGATTCAGAAAGCTTGCACCTTTGTCGATGAGAGGCTCAAAGAATATGTTCAAATCCAATCTGAAGGAATGAAGAACATAGTAAATCATTTAACTAGGATTGTTAGAACTCATTTCTGATGTATTAGATTTTTCAATCCTTGTTATGTACTAAAATTTTTGTTATGCTTTCATGTTGAAATCAATGTATTAAACATCTTAATGTATTAGATCTTTTGATGAAATGAATTCTCTATGTTGATTACTTAATGTATTTCCTTCTTTCAATGAATGAATGAAATTGTCAAATCTTATCTTGATTGAATGAATGGTTATGCTTCTCTACCTTTTTGTTGATAACAAAAAAGGGGGAGAGTTTTATAGTTTTATGATTGTAATACACTTCTACATTTGAGAAAATCAAAGTAATCAATGAGATAAACAATGGGATATTTATTTAAGTTTCATAGGGGGAGCTACCTCATTAAGGGGGAGCCTAAGCCTAACTATGAAAACAAATAAATTCACCAATCAATCATGAATAAACTCAATGTTTTTGTCATCATCAAAAAGGGGGAGATTGTTGGAAGATCATTGAAAAACTACATGATCCAATCCTTTTGATTTTGATAATTACTAAAAGCCATTGAGTTCATTAAAAGATATAATGAGCTTATTTAAATGAGCAACTAATTTATTTTGAATAATCAATGAGAATGTTAAAATTTGACTTTAATCAATTTTGAAAGTAACCTTTAGCTCAATGTTTAAACTTTCAAAAAGAAATTCTATAATTCATGTTTTATTCAATGAGTTTTTGGAATAGTTCTTGAATCAATTATTAATGTCAATTTTATTGAATTCAAGTCAAAATAATGAATTAAAATGAATCTGGAACGTTTTTAATATCAATCAGAAAAGTTTCTGATTTTTGATACAGTCCGGAGTCGACTCCTGAGTTTCAGAGTCGACTCCGCTCAGTGTACAGAAATGTGCATCTGTGTTGAGTCGACCCACGAAATTTGTCGAGTCGATCCCTGATTCTGTCGAGCCGACTCCTTGACTGTGCGAGTCGACTCCGCTCAGACAACAGAA
The DNA here is from genome assembly GCA_900491605.1 of Calamus simplicifolius. Classification (NCBI taxonomy): domain Eukaryota; kingdom Viridiplantae; phylum Streptophyta; class Magnoliopsida; order Arecales; family Arecaceae; genus Calamus; species Calamus simplicifolius. Next base: position 145,430 of record UESW01002562.1, on the reverse strand, counting down.
GAGTGGTTTTTTGAGCACTTTGCGAGTCGACCCCAAGACTTTCACGAGTCGACTTCCGACTTTCAGGAGTCGACACTTTACTTTTGGTGAGTCGACCCCTAACCTTTATAAACATTTCTATTTTTGGTAAGATGAGCTCGAGCCGACTCGGGAAAAGCATGAGTCGACTCCAGCAAATCTGGGCGAAATTTTTACGGATGCCAACTCAGCTCCAACAGTTAGTTTTTTGATTAACGGCTATTTTTCTTTGTCTCTAACGGATATATTCTTGCAGAATCTATAAATAGAGGAGCTCTTTTCAAATCAAAGAAGATAGAAAATCAAAAAGAGAGATTACTGCCTTATTCAAAAAGAGGGAAAAACAGAGCATTATTGGAAAAATCTTCTAGCTCAAATAGAGTGATTCAAAAGGAGTGAAATCAAAGAGAAGTTTCGTCTGCTCCAGATCATCAATCCACAAGAGTCAAAAGAAAATCCAAAAGCTTTTCAAAGATCAAATCGAAGGATTTTCAACATTCAACAAAAGGAGAAAAAGCTTCATCTCAACTCTAAAGTTTTCAAACGGTCAAGAATCTTGCTGAGGCCGGATTCAATACTTCAAGAGGAGTTAAAGAGGAGAAGGAAGAAAGCCAAAGCCACAACCATCTGCAATCTTATCAGGCTTTTCTAATCCTTTTATACTTTATTTGTATATTTGCTCAAGAGGAGCATTTCCTTACTTAAACTTGTATTTTGATTGTTTGCTGATTCAATCAGTGGATTGAATCAGTGGAGGTTGTTGTACCTCGTGGTAAGCTTGGGATAGCTTACGTTTTGGGTTAGTTGTGAGCCCGTGAAAAACAACGGTTGGGTTTTGTGCTGGTAAGCCCGTGTAAAACCAGCTGGGTTCGTTGTGCATCCGGGAAAACAACAAGGTTGAGTTGTGAGCCTGGAAAATAACTCGGCTGTAATCTAGGGAGATTATAGTGTGGACCCAAGTGAATCTTGGGAGTGGACGTAGGTGCTGGTTGCGCCGAACCACTATAAAACCTTGTGTTTGCCGTGCTCAATTGTCTCTTACTCTATCTCTCTTATATTTCTGTTTGTGCATTGCTTCTTAGTTAATTTCTCTCACTTGCACATCTTGAGTAAATCTGTTTAAAACATTTCAAAAAGTCTTAAATTTTTTAAGAACCCAATTCACCCCCCCTCTTGGGTTGCCATCTGGGCCAACATTATGTCTTGATTATTTACATTCTGCTTCAAATTGAATGATGCGTTAAATTATGTAATGCTAGAATGAAAGTCTTATTGTAGTTTTATTTAATTTTCAGCAACAAATTAGTAGTTTCAATGATTTATATTTTAGTCTTCACAAACATTTATATTGGACATAATAATCTTAAGAAGTCAGTGACTATATGTATAGAACATTATTCCTATATATGTATAATTGACAAGAATTTATGAATAACAAGCATAAGTTCGATTGTCTTCGAATTTCCATATTATTAATCACAGCACTATAACCTTTAGACTCGTTTGAGAATTTGTAAGACTTAGTCTTGCAAATTCTCAAATTGTCCTGGTGGACAGTTTGAGAATATTTTTGCAATATGTTAGTCTGCTATTAATCATCGTTGGTTGAGATTGTGGTTTGTATTTGCTCATGTGTTCTCCTAGTGTGGCATATTCCACACATTTAGGAGAACATATGGGGAAATGCTGCTGAAATTTTAACATAAACCATCGATGATAATTAATAGCAGAATAACATATCACAAAAATATTCTTGAATGGGATAGGGCATCACCTTTTAGACATGGAGTGAAGGTGGAATTAATTTAGGACACTTGATTGCTTGTGAAGTCCGATGATTGAACGGACCGCATTGCGGCCCGGCCCGAACCCAATCCCTAGCATTAGCTTGGCATGAACCTGTGCCTCGGTCCTTGCTAGCACAGCAATTTTCGTAACCATAGCCCGGCCTTGCAGGGTAGGGACCCTAGTTGTGTAAAAGAAAATTGGTTTAGTTATAAATGATTTAAGTAGTTGTTATTTACCTTAGTTGAGTAAAAGAAATAATTTAGTTATATATGTACTAATGCTATATAGTTTTATATTGTGGTTTTCTTTAATGGTTTACCAGAAATTATATAAGTCAGTCAAAAATGAGCGGGGCTCGCTCGTGGATGTATGCAAGGATAAAAGATGGCTTGCTTAATCCAGATTTTCTGAATGGATTGGAAGAATTTATCGCATTTGCATGTAGCCAACCTGAATGGATGGATGGGCCTAGGATTAGGTGCCCATGCAACTTCCACAAGTGTCAGAATAAAGCCTACAGAGATGTTGAAACTGTTAAGGTGCATTTGTGTAAAAAAGGGTTTGTTCATGATTACGATGTTTGGTACTGTCATGGTGAACCGGAGGAAATTCCGGTAGCTGTTACAAGCCAACAAGTGTCAATTCCCGAAGATGAACCATTTATGAATTTAAACATATGAAGAAATGGTGATGAATACATCGGGTAATGAATTAAATCAGAATACATTTATGGAAGAACCAAATCTAGATGCATAGCAATTTTATGATATGTTGCGTGCTGCAAATCAAGAATTGTATCCTGGTTGTGAGGGTCATTCCCGGTTGTCTACGGCTGCTCAGTTGTTGAATATTAAGGCAGAACATCGATTATCAGAAAAGGCATTCAATTTTGTAGCTGGGTTAATCAAAGAAATTTTGCCAAATGATAATGTTGCAGCAGACAGTTTTTACTCAACGAAGAAGTTGTTGCGTGGGCTTGGGCTCCCAGTTAATAAGATCGATTGTTGCTTGAACAATTGTATGATATATTGGAGTGAAGACTCAGAGTTGAGATGGTGTAAGATTTGTGGGCAATCGAGGTACAAAAACAGCGAAGGGGCAGCCAGTACAAGTAGGAGGAAAAGTGTGCCTTACAAGAGGATGCATTACTTTCCTCTTACCCCATGCCTGCAGAGATTATACAGATCTGAGGCTACAGCTGCTGATATGAGATGGCATGCCGAACATGAATCTAAAGAGGATGAAATGTGGCATCCATCAGATTCAAAAGCTTGGAAGCATTTCAATGAAAATCATCCTGATTTTGCTGAAGATATAAGGAATGTGAGATTAGGTCTTTGTACCAATGGCTTCCAACCATTTGGTCAAGCGGGGCAACAGTATTCATGTTGGCCTGTGATACTGACTGTATATAACCTTCCTCCATGGAAGTGCATGAAAAATACTGCAATTTTTAACAGTTTTGGTTCCAGGACCATCAAATCCAAAGGAAAAGATTGATGTCTTCCTGCAACCGTTGATGGCCGAATTGAAAATGTTGTGGGAAACAGGAGTCGTAGCCTACGACATTTCTATGAAACAGAATTTCATAATGAGAGCTGCTTTGATATGGACAATAAGTGACTTCCCGGTATATGCAATGTTGTCTGGTTGGAGCACTGCTGGACGTCTGGCATGCCCTCATTGCATGTATGATTCGGATGCATTTACGTTGCAGAAGAGTGGTAAGCAGTCATGGTTTGATAATCATAGGAAGTTCTTGCCCAAATCATCCTTACAGGCGTAACTTGATCGTCTTCCGGAAGAACAAAGCAGTCACAAAATTTGTCGAACCAGTTAGGTCTGGCACGGATATATTTGATACTATAGAGCATTTGGGGTTGAGGTATGCTTGGGAACCATATGCAGATAGAATAAATGGCCGTATATGTAAAGAACATAACTGGAAGAAGCGGAGTATATTTTGGGATTTGCCTTATTGGAGCACAAATCTCATCCGGCACAACTTGGATGTTATGCATATCGAGAAAAATTTCTTCGATAACATATTTAACACAATGCTAAACATCTCGGGAAAAACCAAAGATACTGTAAAGTCAAGAGAAGAACTTAATCAGTATTGCAGAAGAGGTGATTTGAGGAGGAATGCCGACGGGACCTATCCTAAAGCCTGTTACACTCTTGACAGAAATTCACGAGAAATTTTATGTAACTGGCTTAGAGGGTTAAAATTTCCAGATGGTTATGCCTCAAATATCGGTAGGTGTGTGGACATGCATAAGCTCAAGTTGTTCGGCATGAAGAGTCATGACTGCCATATTTTCATGCAACGGTTATTGCCTATAGCTTTTCGTGAGTTGCTTCCGCAACATGTCTGGAAGGCATTGACGGAGCTCAGCTTGTTCTTCAAGGAGTTGTCTGCCGCAGTCATTACTTCTACATCCATGGCAAGGCTTGAGAAGAAATTCCAATTATTTTATGCAAGCTGGAGCAAATATTTTCTCCCAGTTTTTTTGACTCAATGGAGCATTTACCGGTTCACTTGCCATACGAAGCGAGCATAGCTGGTCCCGTGCAGTATCGCTGGATGTATCCTTTCGAGAGGTAAATATGTACATCATTAAGACATGTTGACATTTCAAATATTATTTTATTGCGAGAAAATTGGTTAATTTTTTGTCTCAACTTTACATATAGGTACCTTAAGAAGTTAAAAAATAATGTGCGTAATAAGGCAAGGGTTGAAGGTTCTATATGCAATGCACACTTGGTCGAAGAAGTTTTAGCTTTTTCCTCGCATTACTTTGAGGGTCACGTCCACACGAGGAGCCAAAATCTTGGTCGTAACGATGACGTATGTGTGGACGAAGGAGAACCCAATGACGGTAGAATATCAATTTTTAAAGGTATCGGCCGTTCATTTGGGGGGCAGAAGTCAAGAAATCTTAGCGATATGGAGTATAATACAGCACATTATTACATCCTAATGAACTGTAGAGAAGCCAATCCATATATTGAGTAAGTGTATACTTCAATGCTTAATTGGAACTTCTAATTTAAATTATAATATACCATAATATTTAATTGCTAACATAAGTTTTAATTATTATCATCCCATAAGGATGTATTGTGATAGACAACGACAGATGAATCCCGACATCAGTCAAGTTGCAATTCAGCAGAAGTTAGAAACGGAGTTCGCTTACTGGTTTTATGAATTTGTGAGTAGTATCACTCAATCAATTTCAATCATGGCTTTTATTTTTTGAATTGGTTGTGAATAGCTTATTAATTTATAGGTAAACGGTCCATGGTCCACAACCGATAATATTTTCATTAAATGTCTATCGCAATGGCCATTGAAGACCGTAACAACCTCTACTGGCTATTTTGTTAATGGGTACAAATTTCAGATTGAACGATTAGCAGCTTCAAGAGGCACGCAGAATTGGGGCATGTGTTAAAGGAGAAAGTGTTGGAGCAAATATGCAGGATTATTACGGAAAGTTAGTAGAGGTGGTTGAAGTTGAATATCCCGATTGGCCTATGAAATGAACCGTATTGTTTCGTTGCGATTGGTTCGATCCGATAGTTCCTGTGGGCAAAAGGGTTCATAACGACTACAATTTAGTTGAAGTGAACCATCAACGAAGATTGCAAAAATATGAACCATTCATCCTTGCATCCCAAGCTCAGCAAGTGTTTTACTGCGGATATCCAAGTTTGCGCAACGACAAGCGAGATTGGTGGGCTGTTTCTAAAATTGTCCCACGTTCAACAATCGTATTAGATGAAAGTTCATCAAGTCAATCAGCCAAGAGCACTGCATTTCAAGAGGATGAGATGGAAATGCATGCAATTGAGGACAACACAAGGGCTCCTGAAACATCACTTAGAGATCCAAATGGTGATGTCCAAGAAATAACGGATGCAAATGTTCAGTTTCCTTCCGATGATAATGAAACTGAATCGCAGTCCGATACGGCATCGGATGTTGAACCAAGATTTCACGAAACAAATGAAATCGACTAAACATAGAGGTTTTTTTTAATTCAATTTATTTTTATAAATGTTATACTTTTACATATTCAATCATTAATCGTAATTACATTCATGAATCTTTAGTATTTTCAGTATGATAGGCCAAGGTAGATCTACCGACGACGGACGGAGTGAGCAGGGACGTAGCCCTGCCGCATCAGATCACATGAGCTTTGGAGATGGAGAGTTTCGATCTCCACACATCGCACAGCCTCCGATCTCTCTAGCAGTCGGCGGTGATCTTGCATTGGTATTATCATCCAGTCGATCGGCACAGACCTCCGAAAGTTCTTCCACCATTGGCCGCACCGTACTTTGACTGGATGCTCATAGGCTGTAAGTATATACTAATTAAAAATATATGTTTATGTTTTTAAGTCAATTACTTATAAACATGCATTTTTTTAACAGATTTATTGAGCAGCATCATGTATCGAGCCACATCAGCTCCATATTTCAGAGGTGTGCGGATCCCAGTGGCTACGATTGGCGCCATGTATCTACAGCCACGAGGGAGTTTTATTTTTTAGAGTTTCAGGTAAACTTATTAAATATAATTTATCACTGATATAAAATTTCTTAATCTTAATAAATTCTGAAACTAACTGTTTATTTTAATGCAGAAAAAGTTTACGTGGGACTCTGCCAGCCATGATGCCATTAGGGCAGCATGGAAAGCTCTTACGGGACGCCGATACTCCGACATGCTTCATCGTTAGAGGTCATTGGGTCACCGTCCTATGCATGTGCCAGAGGGTATTTGGCACGAGTGGCAGAAGGTCTGGCGGTCTGATGGCTAGCGCAGGAGGTCCACATCAGCTAGCACGAACCGCTGATCCAAGAGGGGCGGTCTTGGCACGGGTCTCTCCCGCCACACTTCGAGCTCCATTTCGATTCAGGAGCACAGACGTCGTATGGTAAGAAAACATAAATAATTTAATTACTAATTTAGTTATTTACAAATACTTACATTAATATCAATTTTTCTGTTGTTATAGTTTGAGCAGGAGGGCGGAGATCCTGGTGAGTTTTGTCTATTCAGGGCGACACATACCAGGAGGGACAGTTCCTGGGTCGATACACTATCACGGAAGGTTGTGGTAAGAAATTAACTTTATGTTGTATCTGTTTATTTCTAAAATTTTATTTAGAGAAATTTATTGATTCATTTATTGTTGATTTTATAATTCAAAGACACGAGTCAAGGAGCTTCACTCCCAGGCATCGCAGGTCGACTCCACTGATGGGGGGACGCTCATCGAACTCTCAGCAGAGGAGAGTCGATGTGTATTTTTGGAGGTTGTTGGTGTCCAGCCGCGAGACCGCAGGGTCTATGGTCTGAGCACTAGAGCTTCTGCATATTTTCTCCTTCAGGCCTCCAGCTTATGATATTCTGGTGATATTCCTGCCGAGCGTTTAGACGACATTCTGAGATCTATCACGAAGGAGGTTCGGGGAGGTTCGGCAGGAGGTTCAGCAGGAGATTGAGCAGCGTACGGGAGGCCTTCAGCAGGAGCTTGCAGACGTGCGAGAGCAGATGCGTCAGTTACAGGATATGGTTAGCCGCATGTCGCAGGGTTTCCAGCCTCCACATGATCGTGCGGATTCTTGATGTATTTTTTTCTTTACTTTTTATTTGTACATGAAAACTTCAAAATTTTAATATATTAATTATTTTTGGAAATTGAATGATGAATGTTTGGATCAATATGAGTAATGAATGTTTCGATCAATATTTAAATGTAATAAAATTGTATTAACCATTTTAATTTTTAATATTTTATTTTTTAAAAAAAAATTAATTAGCGATGCACTAGCGATTGAAATTGCATCGCTAATATTTTCAAAATATTATTATTAAATATTGCGACGCAATGACCTGGCGTCGTAATATTTTAAAAAAAATTTAATTAGCGACGCATTAGCGACTCAAATTATGTCGCTAATATATCTAAAATGTTATTATTAAATATTGCGATGCAACTAAATGCATCGTAATATTGCGATGCAATTGAATGCATCATAATATTTAATAATAATATTTTAGAAATATTAGTGATACAATTTCAGTCGCTAATGCTTCGCTAATTAATTTTTTTAAAAAAATAAATTAATTAATTAGCGACTCAATTACGACGAGGTTTTCTGTCGTAAATATTTTTAAAAAATTAATTTTAAAATTAGCGACGCATTTAGGATGCGTCGCAATATTGTGATGCATTTAGTGGCGTCGCAATATATTGCGATGCATTTGGTGCATCGCAGAGAGTCGCTGTTAAGCGACGCAATTGCGACAAATTGAGATTGCGACGATCATCGTAGCGACGCCGTCATTGCGTCGCTAATGCATCGCAATAGCATGTTTAGCGACGCATTAGCGATGCATTTGGGCGTTGCTGTGTTTATTGTTAGCATTATATTCTTGAGTGTGACTAACCATCTAGATTTCTAAAATATGAAGACCATTTATGAACTATGCTAAAGATTGGTAGTGATTGGAAAGATAAAAGTTTATAATTTGATTGATAGATTGATTCATTTTGTCTTGATCCTTTTAGTTTCTATAGAGTGATTTTTAGCTATAAAAATCATAAAAACAAGCTTTGTAACAAAATGGCTAATAAGTTTCTTGTAGATAACTTATTATCTACATTGAAAAAGAAATTATAGAGAATTTTACTATAGATTTAATGATAGATGAGTTTGATCCTATGAAATGTAATAGAGTTCAACTTTCTTAAAAGGTATTTAAATCTTCTTGCTCTAATTTATTATGAATAGGAATATACTTATGTCCAACTATATATATCTTTTTTATACTTTAAATATGTGTTAATGAAGATGTTAGAAGTTCTTGTGAGGTATTTTTTCATTTTTTCATAATTTTTGATACTTAGATCATTTTATAAGCCAAAAATTATAGTATAACTTGGCATCTCAAGAAAAAATTCCTAACTCTACCACTAGCCCGTTGCTATGTGAGATGGTATCTTTTCAAAAAGAGAATTTTAATTAAGGGTTTCATCAATGCAATCTAGTCAAATTATTCTTGTAATTACTTTGGTTATTGACTTAGTATTTATTTTCAAGTTGAATGTGATAATTGTTGAAAACATTTTTGCTACGGGCTTTTGACCTTTTTACTAAAGAGATTAAGTTCATATAAATATGCAATGCCTTTATCTCATCAAATCATCTATTATTATGTAATATATGGGTGGCCATGAATGATTTGAGCCAGACTTGTTTGATTCATATATAAAATGAGAAATGATGCAAATTCCATAGCTATAGAAGTGTTTATGTCAACATCAATTTTATCAAGAATATTTTTAAATTATTTTATTTTAAAAATAATATCATTGATATAAATTCTTTACTATGTTCTACAAGCTTAGCCATCTTATTCAAGTACATAAAATTGTTAATTTTGTGTTGTGTGAAGCATAAAAATTCTAATTAAAAATATTTGAGTATTTTTATAATAGGATTTCTGTCTCTTCAAATAAATAACGAGAGTAAAGCAAAATATTAGTATCTAATAATTTGATCGTTATTTATTATTCAAACTCTAATAAAATAGATCTATTAACAAATGGTAGTAAAAAAAAAAGGTTAGATATAATTTTTATTTAAATAAAAATCTTTGCCAAGATAACATGAGATCTTGGCCCTCTGGTTCTCTGCTAGGTACTTCATTAATCCAATGGTCTAGATGGTAACATCACGAATCTTGATACTCCTAACTCGTTCTAGTGCTAGGCCAACCCAAAACCCGAGGGAGCTTCTATTTGCACAGCAAAAATTACTCTATACACCCCCCTTTTTTTAAAAAAAATTCAGTCTGCACACCCCCCCCCCCCCCCCTTTTTTTCTCTCTGCACCCCCTTAAAAAAAAGATATTCCTAAACTACCCCTCCCCTATTATTTGGTCTGCACACCTATCTCCCCCTCCCCCAACAGCCACCCAAATCATCTTCTTCCCCTCTTCCTTTTCTTCCTTCTCCGGCATCAGCAGGCGGCGGCATGGCACATCACCGATGAACTTTCTTTCTCCTTCTCCGGCGTCGGCAGGTAACGGCAGTGAGTAACTCCCTTCGAAACCCTCCACCTCCGCCTTCCTCTACCTCCCTCCCTCACCTCCACTTTCCTCCCTCCCTCTGCCCCCCTCCGTCCCCCTCTAGCAAGCATCGAAGGTTCTCTGTTTAGCCCTGAGCTGAACAAAGACTCTCTGTTCGGCCCGTTTGGCCCTGTGTGGCCGAACAAAGGATTTTAAAATTTTTTAATTTATTATAAGTTATTTTTTAAAAAAATAATATTTAGTAAATATTATATATAAAATAAATTTATTATTTAGTAAATATTTATATAAAAATTTATTATGTTTTTTTAATAAAAATACATGCATATTAATGCAGGTTAATTCCATGTTTCAGATATGGATGCTGGTCCCTCACGAGTTAGACACATAGCGCCAACTAGGAGACGTCATGGCAGGCATGCTGAGCCTGAGGTTCTTGTTGCACCATCCACCCCAACTGAGATAGTAGACAAGGATATGTCAGCTATGGATGTTGAAGATAAAGCAGATGGGTCATGTCCAAACGGTCCAGAGGATAAGTTTGTCCTTAGTAGTTTGAGGACATATATAGTAGCCTCCATATGGAGGCAACAGGTATTGTTTGTTTATTATTCAACTTTATTTTCTTTAATGTATTATTAGGATGTTGTTATATAAATTATTAATGTTATCATTTATATTACATGAATGGGTCCTACTGAAGTGCATGAACCATGCTGCCAAGGTAGGTGAGTGGCAGTGGTGGGCATCGGGCAATCAATAGGAGGTTCAGAGCAATAGTTCAACAGTCGGGCCTGGTTGAACTAGTGCAGTACTCTTATTGGTTCACCACACAGCTGGCACATCCCGGCATGTCCCGACACAGGCCAGCACGCACTGGCATGCCTTGGCACTCATTGGCATGGGTCGGCACACATCAGCATACCCCGGCATGGCATGCCCCGGCACTCACCGACAGGGGCTGACACTCACCGGCAAGGGCCGGTACGGGCCAACCGGCATAGCACGCCCCAGCACTCATTGGCATGGGCCGATCAGTATGCCCCGATATGGGCCAGCACACATCGGCATGCCCCGGCATTGGCCCGGCATGCCCCAACACTCATCGGCAGGGGCTGACACGCCTCGGCATAGGTCGGCATGGGCTGACCGACCCGCCTCGATATGGATCGACACACATTGGCATGCCCTGGCACTCATCGGCAGGGGCCGACACGCCTCGGCATGGGTTGGCATAGGCCGATCGGCATGCCCCGACACGAGCCGGCACACATTGGCATGCCCCGGCATGGGCCGGCACACCTTGCTACACATCAGCACGGATCTCTTTGTTAAAAATGAAAGAAATGCTTCCTACCTTCTTCCTCGGCTACCTCTTTTGCACTTGCATCATTGGGATGCCCGTACAATTGGTTGTGAACCAGGTGAATAACTATCTTATCGAGAAAACCAACTCAAAGGTAGAAGGGTCACGGCGAGTAGACGTATCAACCTTCAATGAAGCACGGACATGTGAACCGATCATCCTTTTTGCAGGTTCTTCGAGAGAAGTACTATCTGGGCTTGCAATCTCTCTCAATTTCTTTAACATCTGCAATTGAGAAGCCCTATCTAACTACTTGAATTTCTGAGCAATTATATTCAACTCTAGTTCACAGCTCAGCTTCATACTTTGCACATTTGAAACAAGCACTATATCAAGTTTTCTCTAATGAGGATCTATGCAGTAGAGGGAAATAGGCTGACCTTTCACGTTGTATCGCATAATCTCATGAGTGCATGGCAAACCATGTGTGCGTCGAATAGCACACCCACAAACTGATTCATCAATCCCAACTGAATTGGCTCGGCTCGCTTGGGCAAGGATATGATTTTATGCACTTATAGATATGAAACCTCATAGTTCTTTGAATTCAGCAGGCTTAAAGTTGTATTGCATGACCGTCAAACTCTTCTCAAATAAGGCTTTAATGTCACTGTGCTGCAACTCAATCAAACTATGTATTTTTGTCCAAGATGACTCGAAAGTCCCTTAGCTTGATCCAAGCTATTTTTTAAGCTTTGCATGTGCACTTTTAGCCCTAGTAAAGTAAATAAAATTAAATAAAAGTTATATAACAAATATGCAAATAAATTATAAAGTTCTTAAATGAATCAATTTCTTATGATACCTATTAGTTGTCACATTTCCGTAGTGCCTATATGCGTTCGTCCATGCTGTAACAAATCTTTCCTTATATTTGCTCAGCCAAGTATCTATCACATACCATAAAGCATCTGAATAGGTACTAAACTCTCTCTAGAGTGCACTCCAGTGATCATTATACTCGTCTTCTATGGTGGACAACACTAGTATATTTCAACTCATTATAAACTTATCTCATTTCTCCTTCGTTTCAAATAATCTTTTTCACTGGGCCAAAACATTCCTACTAATATGCCATCTACATAACAAGTGTGTTGCCATAGAAAATACCCTCTGAATTGCATTTAATAGAGTCAGGTCTCTATCTATAACTATTACCTCAAGTAGACCATCAACGTCCATGATACTAAGTAATCTCTCTAATGCCCATGTATAATTATCTTCCCACTCAGAGTCTATGTATGCAAAAGCAATAGAAAATGTGAGGTCAATTGATGTCACTCCCACAATCTCTAAGAGATAAAGACGATATCTATTTGTCTTGTATGTGCAATCTATTATCAAAACACAAGGAAATGCACGTAACAAAACTATGCTGGCAGGGTGTGCCCAAAACAAGTCACGCACAATATCAGACTTAATACAATTCCTATGCCACTCAATATATTTACCATCGAATAATTTACCCAGAAGATGTTGCATCTGAGATCTTCCAGCTTTCTCTACAATCTTACAGCTCTGTCGTGCATTGTAGATCGTCTTCATTATCGTAACATTGAGGGCATCCCTTTGCTTCAATGTGGACAATATGTCCTTTGGCTGAACCAAACTCTTCGACATATCCACTAACGATGAAGTCTCCTACTTCGATAATCGTCCAGCATATGAGTGCCCCTTAAGATGCTTCATAGCGAGATGATTGTGCACACCACAAACGACCATTAACATCCAATCATCTGCAGTATCCAATTTCTTCCCTCTTAAGGCAAAAGGGCATCTACATTTCTTAGTGCCATTGGCTTGGGTCTTTAATCCCTTTTCCATTATACTTTTACTTCTGCATGTACCACTCCTCTCACAAGCAAATATAATTTTTGGTTTCTTAACATTGCTATCCGAATCAGAAGTTTTAATAATAACAACAAATCCATTCCTCCGCCCAGCTTTCCGACACCAATTACACAAGTCTTCTCTTCTTGAATATCTACACAATAAATAGTTTAATGTGAGTAGATAAGTTTACACATTGCTCAGTCAACTAATAAAACAATTGCAACCAAAATTATCAGACATCGTAAGTTGTAAATTCATTTGTGTAATCCATTACACATTCAGAGCCAATTATGCTGCATTCGATTGAAGCATCGCCCTATACGGTCAAAAAATCATTTTAAACCCTAACCCTAAATTACTCTAAATCCTAAACTTAAACCTCCTTGTTCGGCCCTGTGTGCCCGAACAAAAGCCACAGGGCTTCTGTTCGGGCCATCAAGGCTTCTGTTCGACCCATCAGATCCAAACAAAAGGCCTTTGTTCGGCCCTGTGTGGCCGAACAAAGGTGATTTATTTGGCCCTGTATGGCCAAACAAAACATAAACCGTGAAAAAAAAAAATTGAAACAAGTTAAAAAATGAACCTTTGCATCCGTAGAACCTTCATAAATTGGTAGTTGCTTGTCCATTGTTCAATTAAAAGTTGAAATCTCTTTAAACAATGATAGAAATGGATTGAGGGGATTTTTTTTCACATGAACATTGGAGAGGGGAGGGTGGAGGGGGGTGTAGAAAGTAATACGAGGCATTTTGGTAATGTTTTATAAGGGTAAAATTGGTTTTTTTTTTGTTAAGTTGGGGTATAGTTGTTGGAATTAGATCGAGCCGACCGGTTGAATCGGGATCTGAAGGCCAAGCCGATCTGGTTCTAACATAAAATATATAAGTAATCCGAAATAATCCGATCAATCTATTTGGTTTACCAGTGAATCAATCAATCTAGTCCAAACCAAATAAGATTACATGTTTATTTTATGTTAATCTTAATTTATTATTATTATTATTATTATTATTATTATTATATATATATATATATATATATATATATATATATATATTAAAATAATTAATGGATGGTTCAGTGACTTAGTAAACCAGTGATCCTTGGGCGGGTTATTGTTTGGATCGGATCTGACAGCTATTAGGGAGGGGGTGTAGAGACTAATTTTTGCTGTGCAAATGGAAGCTCCCGAAACCCGATCTTTGCTCGGATCCTCCTTACCATAAATACCCTCTCGAAACCCCAAACCCTAGCTCCGCTCCTGCGCGTCCCTCCTCCGTTGCCGCTGCCGCCGCTTCTGCCACCGCTACTGCCATGGGACGCGTTATCCGAGCCCAGAGGAAGGGAGCGGGGTCGGTCTTCCGCTCCCACACTCACCACCGCAAGGGACCGGCCCGCTTCCGCAGCCTCGACTACGGCGAGCGCAATGGCTACCTCAAGGGCGTCGTCACCGACATAATCCACGACCCCGGCCGCGGCGCCCCCCTCGCCCGCGTCACTTTCCGCCACCCATTCCGCTACAAGCATCAGAAGGAGCTCTTCATTGCCGCCGAGGGCATTTACACCGGTCAGTTCGTATACTGCGGGCGCAAGGCCTCCCTCATGGTGGGCAACGTGCTGCCGCTTCGCTCCGTCCCCGAGGGAGCGGTTGTCTGCAATGTCGAACACCATGTTGGCGACCGTGGCGTCCTCGCCCGGTCCTCTGGCGACTACGCCATAGTAATCAGCCACAACCCCGACAATGACACCACCAGGTCCAGTTTCTTTACTAAGACCAAATCTAGGGTTTGAATGCGATCTGATCTCTTTGTGGGTTTAAAAGTTATGATCTTTTTTGTTTTCGTTTGGCCTTGATCTGAACGAATAATCCGCTTCTTTGAGTGGCAAAAGGGAATCTTTATCAGATCTTGCCATGATTTAGGGAAAATGTTGGACGTTTGGCCTTCTTGTGCTTCTTTCTTTTGATGTTTTATTATTCATATTGAATAGTTTATATTTTTTTTTATTTATGTGTGTGTAGCGCGTTCATCTATGAATATCGTCTATATCTTCGCGTGTTGGCGATATCAATTATAGCGTATGATGTTGTGTATGATATAATTGCTAGTTATGTCATGGAATCATTTTGCTTCATAAAAATTTGTTGTACAGTTTGGTGCAATCCTAAAATATTGTTATTAAGGTGATAATGATATAGTGATGGTTATATCGCTGAGACAAGTATGGCCTTATCTAAGGCTAGTTTGGTGATTTCTTTTAGTTAATTTTAGAAAGATAAGAAAAAAGTTAAAATGTTTAATGCCATCAGTTCAGTCTCTTCGTGATGTGATGTAGTAGTGTCACGCCCAGACCCTATATTGGATCTAGAGGTGGCAACCCGCCGCATACCGGGCATGCAAGGCGTTCCGAAATATAACATTTAATACAAGAAGGGGTAATAATTATAATTCGTCCAATTTAAATGGTTCTTAATACAAACCATAATCATACGTTTTAGACTACATGTCAAATTACATAACTCAATGAGGTTACAACGAAGTACTGGATCTAAGTCACTCTGATAGCTGCTTCAACTACCCCATATCCCCATCTTCAGTTCTGTGGCTCTGAAAAACATTGTGAGATTTAAATGAGCTCACACTCAATAAGTAAGCCAACTATAATGTAATTTAATCACTTCATGCTTTTACAAACTAAATTTTTCCACAATAAATATCTGCCAAGCTCCCATATTTCAGATACATTTATCATGTTATCAAAACATGCATCATATGCTCAAAATAAATTTTGAAAGCAATTGCCATATATAGTATATCAAGAATATACAATTTCAGGATAAAACCACTGTAAATAGCATGTAAAAAAATGTATTTTTATATCAATGTCCCACGACCACACACTATGTACACAGAACACCCCTCTCGGGTGTAACACCCCCCTCGGGTGTATCCTCCCTAAATATCCCCTAGGAGTCAGGGTCCTGGAACCAGTGTCATGCACTCACATCCTGCCATATCCGGCTACAACACACCCCAAGAGTGTGTTCTCCATATACCCCCCTATAGAGATGGGTCCCGGTGCCATGTGGCATAATATCGTCATATCCTGTCACAGCACACCTCCTGGGTATGTGTGCTCCATATACCCCCCTATGGAGTTGGGTCCCGGTGCCAAGTGAGTCATGCAACATATCACATCATACCATATCATAGCAGACCATAGTGGGACATATCATCATATACACAAAGTATCATTTGCTCAATAGCATGTATCGTTGCAAAAATGCAATCCATATACTTTTCATAAAAACATGTCACATACACATGTATATTTATAAAACCTTTAACAATTTCAAAGTCATGCCAATTGATCAGTTGTCACATAGATACCTAATTATTTATAAAATATAATAAATAATAAACTAATCATAGCAAAGGCTCATTTACAAATAATAATACCAATCCATTTTCTTATTTTTCAAATAATGCAATATATAATAATATAACATTTAAATACATAATTTTTATATTTTAATAATTTATGAAAATTATGATAAATGACTTACTTACCTCCTGGCGCTAATCCAAAGATGTAATTCGGCTATTTAAGCACCTGGGTACCTACAGCATCAATTTCTCAATTTTTAGTCCCCAAAAGTAGCATATCAAAATAGCTTTTAGCTCTACCTAATTTTAATCCCGGGGCCAACTTGGGGCTTAAATATCTCCAATACATAAGCCCAAATGGGAAAATAAAAATACCCCCAGAAACTAGAATCAACACTGATCTGGGGCATACTTTTATTTTTCCATTTTTGGCTCAATACAGGGTTCAAATCGCGGCCCAAAAATGGCTCGCGAAACGGCCCAATAGGGCCCAAAATGGGGGAACGGCCCGAATCGGCCCGCTCCCCCTATCACCCCCGCCTCCCCTGTTTCGTTCGAAACAGGGGAAGCATGTGCCGGCGGCCGGGGCCGCCGCCGGCCACTTCCCGGAGGGGCCCGGCCACCGCGACCGGCCCGGGGCCGGTCGCCGCCGTGGCCGAGCTCCTCCCCCTCTCTCTCTTCCTCTATTTTCTCTCTCTTCCGTTGCCCGCCGCAGCCTCAACCCATGCCGGTGGCACGGCCGGCCACCACGGTCGGCCGACCTCCACCGGACGCTGCCCCGGCGCCGGTGGAGGCCGCCGACAGCAGCCCGGGCCCGGCGAGCCGGCGGGCACTCCGCCGGGCCCGAACCAAGCCGCGGAGCGGCTTGGTTCCAAAAGAAGGGAGGGCCGCCCGGCGGCCCTCCAACGCCTTCTCCGGCCGCCTCGAGCGGCCGGACACCACCCCTCCCTGCTCCTCCGGCCGCCTCGAGCGGCCGGGCATGGTAACGGAGGAATTCCTCCCGTTCACCCGCTCTCTGTCTCACCGCCACAGAGAAAAAATCGTGGAAGAAGGGGGGGGAAATACCTTAGGATTGATGGTGGGTGGAGGGGAAGGCTCCCTCCTCCTCCCATTTATAGCTGCGTGGGGAGGCCTCCTCTGTGCTTGAGAGAAGAGGGTGCCGCCCTCTTTGACCGGCGGGCTGGGGAGCCGCCCGCGTGCGGTACGGCTGCGCCTCCCCCTCCTCCGGTCCAAGAAGACGGATCCTCACATGGTGAGGATCCGGGGCTCACATTCTCTCCTCCTTATAAAAATTTCGGCCTCGAAATTGGTGTACTTATAACATTTAGAATCCAAAGCTTTGATCATAAGAATCATTATCTTTTCATTTACATAAACTAAGATACAAATAGGTATGGATATTTCTTTTTACTTCCTCCTCCAGCTCCCAAGTAGCTTTCCTCTCAGAATGGTTACTCCACTGAACCTTGACATAGGGAATGCTACGCCGTCTTAAGACTTGGTCCTTGCGGTCCACAATACGCACAGGATGCTCTTCATATGTCAGATCATTCCTTAACTGCATGGGCTCAAACTGTATCACATGGCTGGGGTCAGAAATGTACTTTCTCAACATAGATACATGAAATACATTGTGTACCCCAGAGAGCACTGGAGGTAATGCCAGGCTATAAGCCACCTCCCCTACTTTACTCAGAATCTCAAATGGCCCAATGTATCGTGGACTCAATTTACCTTTAATCCAAATCTCATCACATTTTTGGTTGGTGATATCTTCAGAAAGACATGGTCTCCAACCTGAAATTCTAGCTCCCTTCTTCTCACATCTGCATAGCTCTTCTGTCGGCTCTGAGCTGTGCGGAGTCGTTCCTTAATCAACTGCACCTTCTCTACTGTCTGCCGAATCAGTTCAGGGCCCAACAATCTTCTCTCTCCCACATCATCCCAACATAAGGGGGATCTGCATTTTCTACCATACAAGGCCTCAAATGGAGCCATCTGGATACTGGCTTGGTAACTATTATTGTAAGCAAATTCCACTAAAGATAAGTGGTTGTCCCAAGCACCACCCAAGTCCATCACACAGGCTCGCAACATGTCCTCCAGGGTCTGTATGGTCCTCTCAGACTGCCCATCTGTCTGAGGATGAAAGGCTGTGCTGAAGTTCAATTTGGTCCCCAGAGCCCTATGAAGACTCTTCCAAATTGGGACACAAACCTAGTATCCCGATCTGATACAATAGATACGGGGACACCATGAAGCCTCACAATTTGTTCAATATACATGTGGGCTAATCTCTCACTGGAAATCCCAACTCTGAATGGCAGGAAATGGGCTGACTTCGTCAATCTGTCTACAATGACCCACACCGCATCATTGTTCCTAGGGGTCTTAGGCAGACCAGTCACGAAGTCCATAGTGATCTTCTCCCATTTCCATTGTGGAATCATCAGAGATTGAAGAGGTCCCGCAGGCCTTTGATGTTCAGCCTTCACTTGCTGACATATTAAACATTTGGCCACATACTGAGCAATCTCTCTTTTCATTCCCTTCCACCAAAAATTTTCTTTTAGGTCTCTGTACATCTTGGTGCCTCCTGGGTGCACTGTATAGGGAGAGTAGTGGGCCTCCCTCAGAATTTCTGCTCTTAGTTCCACCGCATTTGGCACACAGAGCCTGCCATCAAATCTCAGGGATCCATCCTCCATTATAGCAAATTCATTTTGAACCCCTGACTTCACAGCTTCTTTAATCTTTTGCAGGTCCAAGTCTTCTTTCTGGGAGGACTTGATCCTGTCTATTAAAGTGGGTTGGAGTACAAGTGCTGCCACAAGTCCATCGGACCGCTGTACTCGCAATCCAACCTCCAACTTCTCAAGGTCCCTCCAGATGTGAGGCTGAGAAGTGATCATAGAAGCTAACTCCGAGGAGGACTTCCTACTCAAGGCATCAGCTACCACATTGGCCTTCCCTGGATGATAGTGCAGGTTCAGGTCATAATCTTTTAGTAGCTCCATCCACCTCCTCTGTCTCAAATTTAACTCCTTCTGAGTGAAGATGTATTTCAGACTTTTGTGGTCTGTATACACATCACATGTCTCTCCATACAGATAATGCCGCCAAATCTTCAAGGCAAAAATCACGGCGGCCAACTCCAGGTCATGGGTAGGATAGTTTTGCTCGTATGGCTTTAACTGCCGGGAGGCATAGGCTATCACCTTCTCATTTTGCATCAGAACACATCCCAATCCCTTCCGAGAAGCATCCGTGAATAGGGTGAATCCTCCAGATCCTGACGGAAGGGTAAGGACGGGGGCTGATACTAGGTTGTTTCAGCTCCTGAAAACTTCTCTCACACTCCTCAGTCCAATCAAACTTCGCTTGTTTTTGGGTCAAGCGAGTCAGGGGTAGAGCAATGCGAGAGAAGCCTTCCACAAATCTGCGATAATATCCAGCCAGCCCCACGAAACTTATTTCAGACACATTGGAAGGCCTACACCAGTTAACAACTGCCTCAATCTTCTTTGGATCCACAGATATGCCATCTTTAGATATTATATGACCCAAGAATGATACTTGGCTCAACCAGAAGTCACACTTCTGCAACTTGGCATAAAGCTTTTTCTCCCGAAGAGTTTGCAGAACAATCTTCAGGTGGTCCACATGCTCCTCCTGGCTTTTAGAATACACCAGGATGTCATCAATGAACACCACCACAAACTGGTCCAAGTATGGCTTAAAGATTCTGTTCATCAAGTCCATGAATGCTGCCGGGGCATTAGTCAACCCAAACGGCATCACCAAGAACTCGTAGTGGCCATACCTAGTCCTGAATGCTGTCTTAAGCACATCCCCAGCCTTGACCTTGAGTTGATGGTATCCTGACCGAAGATCAATCTTCGAGAATACCCGAGCTCCTTGGAGTTGATCAAATAGATCATCAATCCTTGGCAGAGGATACTTGTTCCGCACTGTTACCCTATTGATTTCTCGGTAATCAATGCAGAGCCGAAGACTTCATCTTTCTTTTTGACAAATAATACTGGAGCACCCCAAGGAGATACACTAGGTCTGATAAATCCCCGGTCAAGGAGCTCCTGCAATTGGCTCTTCAACTCTTTTAGCTCAGCTGGGGCCATACGGTACGGGGCCTTGGATATAGGTCCAGTGCCAGGGGCCAAATCAATAGTGAACTCAACCTCCGATCTGGGGGTAATTCGGTCAAATCATCTGGGAATACATCAGGAAATTCCGAGCCACTGGAATATCCTCCAACTTGACCTCATCCTGCTGAAGATCTTTGACCACAGCAAGAAACCCTTGGCTACCCTTCTTCAAATACTTCGCGGCCTGTAGTGCTGACACGAACACCGAGGCCAGATGCTCCTGACTTCCAGTAAAACTGAATTCAGGTTGATTAGGAATTTTGAAGATCACCATCTTCCTGAAACAGTCTACTGAAGCATGATAGGAGGCCAACCAGTCCATCCCAAGGATAACATCGAATGATTTTAGTGGGAGGACGATTAGATCGGCCTTCAATCTCCTATCCCATGTTAATCAGGCAAGATTGCATACTGAGTCTACCCTCATAACATCACCATTTGGGAGAGCAATGCACAACTCCTGCTCTAGGGAACGGGTGTCAAAGATTCATCCTTAGCGAGATATGTGCCAGATACAAATGAATGCGTGGCACCCGGATCTACTAAGAATTGAGCATAAGCATTGCCTACTTTAATTATACCTGGTCACAAAATTTAGTTTATCTTAGATGTCATGAGGTTTAATAATACTTTTATATTCATGATCAATGCATTCCATTGCATATGAATGAAGCAATCTTAAACGAGTACTTAAGTAACAGGCGTACCTGTCACAACGGAGTTGGAAGCGGCAGCATCCTGTTGTGTGAGAGTAAAGACCTTCCCTGGGTCCTAGGCTGCTGCTGCTGGCCTCTGCCCTGATCCGCAGGAGGCTGCTGATCCCTCCGAAGGGGACAAGTGGCCATCTTGTGACCCACCTGCCCACATATGAAGCAGGCACCAGCCGTCCCGCGGCACCACTTGCCTGGGTGGGAGTTTCCGCATTGAGGGCAACGAGTTTCCGTACTCTTCGGTCCTGAGGGGGCCTGATAAGGACCTTTCTTCTTGGCCTGTCCTGAAGACTGGCCAGAAGGAGGCCCCTTCTTCTTCCTCTGCTGCTGCTCCCACTGCTTATGGACCACACCCATATCTCTCTCAATCACCAGGGCCTTGTTCACCACAGCACTGAATGTGGAGAGTTCAAAGGCATTGACTGCTTGCATCAGTCTAGGCCTCAGTCCCTCGGTGAACTTGATAATCTTGGCTCTCTCAGTGGCGGCTATGTCTGGAGCAAACCGAGCCAACCGGGTAAACTCGGCTTCATACTGCGCCACAGAGAGATTTCCTTGCTCCAGTTTGACAAACTCCGACTGCATCTGCCTCTGCACACTATTGGGGAAGTATTTGTCATAGAAGACTTCCTTAAACTCTCCCCAGGAAACAGTCCGTCCATCCATTCGCTGCTCCACAAGTAGCCACCAATCATATGCCTCCCCTGAAGGAGGTAGGTAGCAAATCTGATTCGCTCCTCCTCTTGGCTACCATGAGCTGCAAAGGCTTTCTCCATCTCCCTCATCCATTTTTCAGCATGGGTTAGTGGATCCACAAAAGGGAGCAGGGGCCAAGCTCTTGAACTCAGCAAAGCTCCGGCCCCCTCCCCGCCAGGGCTGGGATGGAGCCGACTGAGCAGGCTGCGGAGCGGGAGAGGCAGGCCGAGCAGGCTGGATTTACTGAATCTGTTGTTGCATGGCTTGCATAGCCTGCGACATTCCGCCAGAGTCTGAAGCAACTGGGCTTGAAATTGTGGTTGATCATTGTCAGCTAAATTAACGGAACCAGAGCCTCCGGAAGCTTGCTGGCCTCCCTGCTGGCCCGAGTCACCAGCCTGGGAGTTCCCAATAGGCCGCAGACTCCTAGTGCGACGTGGCATCCTTAACTCCTGCCAGAGTTAGGTCCCAGTCAATAACCTTGTAAACCACAAAATTCAGGCTTCCAAAATATATTACTTGAAATTTTTAATAAAGTTATCACCCTCCCAATGTAATCCTAATGTTCTGCCTAGTGTCATCTGGTGTTTGTCCCTAAGGTTAAACCTAGGCTCTGATACCACATAAGCTGTCACGCCCCAGACCCTATATTGGATCTAGAGGTGGCAACCCGCCGCATGCCGGGCATGCAAGGCGTTCCGAAATATAACATTTAATACAAGAAGGGGTAATAATTATAATTCGTCCAATTTAAATGGTTCTTAATACAAACCATAATCATACGTTTTAGACTACATGCCAAATTACATAACTCAATGGGGTTACAAAAGTACTGGATCTAAGTCACTCTGATAGCTGCTTCAACTACCCCATATCCCCATCTTCAGTTTTGTGGCTCTGAAAAATATTGTGAGATTTAAATGAGCTCACACTCAATAAGTAAGCCAACTATAATGTAATTTAATCACTTCATGCTTTTATAAACTAAATTTTTCCACAATAAATATCTGCCAAGCTCCCATATTTCAGATACATTTATCATGTTATCAAAACATGCATCATATGCTCAAAATAAATTTTGGAAGCAATTGCCATATATAGTATATCAAGAATATACAATTTCAGGATAAAACCACTGTAAATAGCATGTAAAAAATGTATTTTTATACCAATGTCCCACGGCCACACACTATGTACACAGAACACCCCTCTCGGGTGTAACACCCCCTCGGGTGTATCCTCCCTAAATATCCCCTAGGAGTCAGGGTCCTGGAACCAGTGTCATGCACTCACATCCTGCATATCCGGCTACAACACACCCAAGAGTGTGTTCTCCATATACCCCCCTATGGAGATGGGTCCCGGTGCCATGTGGCATAATATTGCCATATCCTGTCACAGCACACCTCCTGGGTGTGTGTGCTCCATATACCCCCCTATGGAGTTGGGTCCCGGTGCCAAGTGAGTCATGCAACATATCACATCATACCATATCATAGCGGACCATAGTGGGACATATCATCATATACACAAAGTATCATTTGCTCAATAGCATGTATCGTTGCAAAAATGCAATCCATATACTTTTCATAAAAACATGTCACATACACATGTATATTTATAAAACCTTTAACAATTTCAAAGTCATGCCAATTGATCAGTTGTCCACATAGATACCCAATTATTTATAAAATATAATAAATAATAAACTAATCATAGCAAAGGCTCATTTACAAATAATAATACCAATCCATTTTCTTATTTTTCAAATAATGCAATATATAATAATATAACATTTAAATACATAATTTTATATTTTAATAATTTATGAAAATTATGATAAATGACTTACTTACCTCCTGGCGCTAATCCAAAGATG
Organism: Calamus simplicifolius; assembly: GCA_900491605.1. Lineage (NCBI taxonomy): Eukaryota > Viridiplantae > Streptophyta > Magnoliopsida > Arecales > Arecaceae > Calamus > Calamus simplicifolius. The sequence goes on along the minus strand of UESW01002562.1, from coordinate 121,466 downwards.
TAATTCGGCTATTTAAGCACCTGGGTACCTACAGCATCAATTTCCCAATTTTTAGTCCCCAAAAGTAGCATATCAAAATAGCTTTTAGCTCTACCCAATTTTAATCCCGGGGCCAACTTGGGGCTTAAATATCTCCCAATACATAAGCCCAAATGGAAAAATAAAAATACCCCCAGAAATTAGAATCAACACTGATCTGGGGCATACTTTTATTTTTTCATTTTTGGCCCAATACAGGGTTCAAATCGCGGCCCAAAAATGGCTCGTGAAACGGCCCAATAGGGCCCAAAATGGGGGAACGGCCCGAATCGGCCCGCTCCCCCCTATCACCCCCGCCTCCCCTGTTTCGTTCGAAACAGGGGAAGCATGTGCCGGCGGCCGGGGCCGCCGCCGGCCACTTCCCGGAGGGGCCCGGCCACCGCCGACCGGCCCGGGGCCGGCCGCGCCGTGGCCGAGCTCCTCCCCTCTCTCTCTTCCTCTATTCTCTCTCTCTCTTTCGTTGCCCGCCGCGGCCTCAACCCATGCCGGTGGCACGGCCGGCCACCACGGTCGGCCGGACCTCCACCGGACGCTGCCCTGGCGCCGGTGGAGGCCGCCGACAGCAGCCCGGGCCCGGCGAGCCGGCGGGCACTCCGCCGGGCCCGAACCAAGCCGCGGAGCGGCTTGGTTCCAAAAGAAGGGAGGGCCGCCCGGCGGCCCTCCAACGCCTTCTCCGGCCGCCTCGAGCGGCCGGACACCACCCCTCCCCGCTCCTCCGGCCGCCTCGAGCGGCCGGGCATGGTAACGGAAGGAATTCCTCCCGTTCACCCGCTCTCTGTCTCACTGCCACAGAGAAAAATCGTGGAAGAAGGGGGGGGGAAATACCTTAGGATTGATGGTGGTGGGTGGAGGGGAAGGCTCCCTCCTCCCTCCCCATTTATAGCTGCGTGGGGAGGCCTCCTCTGTGCTTGAGAGAAGAGGGTGCCGCCCTCTTTGACCGGTGGGGCTGGGGAGCCGCCCGCATGCGGTACGGCTGCGGCGCCTCCCCCTCCTCCGGTCCAAGAAGACGGATCCTCACATGGTGAGGATCCGGGGCTCACAAGTAGTCTCAGTATTGTAGGGGTAATGGTGCACAACATGGATTATGGGTAGTGAAACAATTCCATGAATTTACTGCTATGCAAGTTTATGATGTTCATTTATAGATTATATTTTGTAGTAATCTCGGTTTGCAATGGGGACATCGATGTTTAACTTTTGAAGATTTAGGATGAATTGTAGGTGATAAAATTCAAAACGTTCTTTCTGAGTTTTGATGAAAAAGGCTATCAGCAACTTTGAATGGAATAAGTAATTCAATTATCCATGTGCTTGCAATTTAGTTGCATTAGTTGTTTGTTCTTCTGTTTTAGTTCTTTTATATTCCTTTTCTCAAGTTTTCTCAAGTTTACAAAAAATTGAAAGTATGTTTATAACGTTCAGGAATTTGAAGAAGCATCCCTCATTTTATGGAGAATATTTTCAGAAATAAATTTCTTGTTTTCACTATGATCTTGTTATTTTCTCTTATCCTTTTATGAATATTCTGTGCTTATTAACTATTCAAGCTTCTAAAGGAAAAACTTTACTCTCGATATCTATGTCATTAAGATACTTCAATTGTCTGTAATTGATGTTGCCTTTTTATGCACTTGGCATTACTTCTGAAAATTTAATTGTGGCACTTTTAGGAGATCAATAGGATTTTAACTGTTGTCATCCTTTGAAGAATTACAGTTAGCTTTTCATAGTCTAAAGTCTTGCAGTCTTGTAAAGTTGTAACTGCAATGATGATTTAATGAGAAGTTGGAAGTTTTATAAAAGGCACGGGCAGACATCCATGACTACTGGATACATCTTGATTTTCAATGTTGGATGGATACTGGAGTATGACAGTATGTCCTAATTTCCTATCGTATTCTGTTAGAGTATGCTTCAGGCCTTAGTTGGATTTTGGTGGCCAGGATTGTCTTTTAGTCTGGTCTTTTATATGTTATAAGAAAGGTTTGCTTTATAAGGTCCTTCACAGCTGAACTTGAGTAGCAACACTACACAAGGGTCAGGACTGTCATTTAGTATGGTCTTTTGTATGTTATAAGAAAGGTTTGCTGTATATGTATGATGAATTATAAATATCCCATATGTCTCTGGATTTTCAGGTCTCACTCAGAGGTTGTGTCATAAACTTAATGCTGATTGTTAGGTTCTTTCTGTTTATAGAGTTCTAATTATGTTGGAAGTCATTTTGGTAAAATTTTTGGTTGAATTTAGGGTCATTAGGTTTTGGTTTCTGTTTGGTGACATCTGTTGATTTTCAAACTTTATTTGATCAGAAACCTTGAGATTTATGGGCAGAGAATTTTGTTAGTATCCAGGGAACCAATGAGAAAAACTCAAGTTCTTGTGAATCAGAACATTCAGGCTAGGCTTAATGTCACATATAAAAAACTTGCTAGACCACTGATCCCTCATGCCTGTGGTGTTGAGATGCTAAATATAAACTGCCTCTGCTTAGCACTTCTATCGTCTTTCATTAATTTGGAAGACATGATTGTTTTTAGCTGACATATAGATTCTGTGAGCAGTAACGTCTACTGCTCAATTATCAAGATCGTCCATCTTACTATTAGAAAAATAGGTGTTAGATACCTGTTCAGCTGATGCTAATTGTGATAGTTCTACAGCAGGACACTGTTCTGTCAAATTTCAACTACTTGACAATACATCCTACTTGTGGCAAGATTGATGCCACTTTTTTTCTTTAACATGTTCTAGTTTTTTACATGTTTTATGGAATAAACTATAGGTGAATTTTATTAACCTATTTTTTCATGGAATATAAGAGAATTGATGGACATAAATATTGGTGGATGAGAATTCGTAAAGCTGTTCCAAATGCTTGAGATAAGGCTTGATCATTATGATCATGTAGTCCTTTTGACATGGCATAATTAGTCTTTCTCTATTTAATGGACATTACTGTCCATATCATTAGCCCTTCCATTATTTGTAATTTGCATATAAAATGCTACAAGTGGCTTGAGTTGTTCTTTCTTAATTGTGCATGCATGCCTAAGTTGTTATTACAGTTGCAGTCCTTTTGGATATTCAAGTAGTTAAGTTATTCAGAAATATAAGAGAGGATATTTTAAAAATATAGGAAGCGATGTATCAATAACTAATAGAGCATTATTTAACCAGGCCATAAAAGATGTGCTGATATCCATGCAGGATCAAGCTTCCTTCTGGTGCAAAGAAGGTTGTGCCAAGTGGCTGTCGTGCAATGATTGGACAGGTTGCTGGTGGAGGCAGAACTGAGAAGCCCCTCCTCAAGGCTGGGAATGCCTACCATAAATTCCGTGTGAAGAGGAACTGCTGGCCAAGGTTCGCGGTGTTGCCATGAATCCTGTGGAACATCCTCATGGAGGAGGTAACCACCAACATATTGGACATGCATCAACCGTCCGCCGTGATGCCCCACCTGGACAGAAGGTTGGTCTCATTGCTGCTAGAAGGACAGGTCGGCTCAGAGGACAGGCCGCCGCAACTGCTGCCAAATCAGAGAAGACTGCTTAGAGGTTATTGGCTGTTATTTCATTTGCTTGAGCATCTGCTAGTTGTATTTTCCAAACTTATCTGGAAGTTTTGTATCCAAGTTTAAGAATCTATTGGGCAGTTTGTGGAGTTCCTGGCCAACTTGTTATTTATGTTGTTAGCAGGTCATATTTGGAATTGCTGTTCACTGAAATTTAAATGGCACACTTTTTGCTTTGATTTTAAACTGGATAATCTGTTACATTTAAATTTTGGAGGTGCTGTTTTAAACTTTTTGTCAACTGTTGCACTTCCACTCTCCTTTGCACTGTGTGGAGGGAAGTTTTTGCTTAGATAATTGTGGAGGTGACTCTTTATCTGCATCCTATGGAGGTAAATTGGCGAAATTTTTTGGTGCTTCTGCTCGCAAGAACTCCAGGGGGCAGGGAGTGCTCTGTTGCTGATGTTAAAAAGAAGATTGCAGGAGTCCCATAACTTGTAAGCTAACTGCATTCTTTTGTATTGTTATATTTTATTTTATTTTATTTTATTTACCCAACTGGACTGCAAGGGTGTTCCTGGATTTTATCTGAGATGATAAATTTTAAAGAGGCAAATGTTATAATCGGAGCCATTGGTAAGTGACAACAACTCTTCGTGATCTTACCAATTGGTTGGTAGAACCAATTAAAGTAGTTGATGGGTTGCTCGGGGCTTTCCGCTGCTAGCATCGGGTAGATGACGCAAATTAAGTGTTTAATAATTGGGCTGAGATGGGTAGATGACACAAATTAAAGGTCTAATAATTGGGCGAGCTGCAGTTGTTCGCCAACAACTTGTTTAAGAAATATAATATCATTTGAAGTTTAAGTCCAAGTACTAATCTCGATTATATTTTATATTATAATGAAATATATTTCATTTTATATAACACCTATTCTACATTATAAAAATATATTTTATTTTCTATAATTTGGATTACATTGCAATAAATGGTTATGAAAATAACTGTTTAAAGAAATAATAATTAAAATTAATATATTTTATTAATGAATTATTATTTTGAACTAGTTTGAGTTTAGTTTAATCTAGCTAATCATAAACAACGTCCCGTCTCACTCTAATCTTTGGACACCAATCAGTAATTTTAACAAGTAAACTTATTGATAGATTTTTATCATTAGAACTTAGCATGGTTATCGGAATCAGGTTAATGAGAGCAACCAGATCAATTGTACAATGGTCCTATCAATGCGTCAACAATCAAATTACATTAATAATTTAAATATAATTAAAATTAAAAATATAACCTATAATGATAAATAAAGACAATTTGTATGTAAAATTCATCTAATTAGATAGCTTTAAATTTTATATCCTTAAAATTAAGTTATTTAAAATATAATAGAATATAATATTTACAATAATACTTGCAATTGAGGATTTCAAGTCTAAAATTGAGATAGTAAAGAGTCAGATCACTTAGAGAAAAGAAAATTGAGGATTTCAAGTCTAAAAGACAAGTTATATGAAAATATTATACTGACTCCTAATAGGAGTATGAAAATTGTGTTTTAAATAAGTAAAAATTAATTTTAGCATGCATCATGTTTAACATTTTTCAATATATTATTAAATCATCATATCTAGTTCCTTCTAGAATGGTTGATCAGAGCTTTGGCTATCCAAAAGTTTACCATACCTAAAATGTTTTATTTGTAAAACATGATAGATTCATTTTATAGGGTGGCTAATTGTATTTTATTTATGTTGAGTAGGTCAATATGTTTTTTTATTTTTAGCTTATTTAATGCGCATGCACATATACACATGCATATATATATATATATATATAGCTTTGTTGAGTTATATTTGAAAGGATTTTACTTAAATTGGTTAGTTCTAAATCTGAATTATATATGTGTGTGTATAAATACACACATATGTACTATTTTAGTTGACTAAACTTGAGAAGTTCTACTTAAATCTGATCGTATTTAGATTTGAATAATGAAGATCTCAAATTGATAATCCTAATCATTGGATATAATTAATACTTTTAAAATACTTGCACGCTAAAAAATATGTAAGCATTGCTATAGCTATAGCATAATTAGTGTTATTAGTGGGTGTTTTCTATTTATTCCATCTTAGTTTGATGCTTATCATTATCTGTCATTATTTACTATAGTATTGCTATGATTGGACCATTACATCACCAAGATTTTATTACATATTTTTGCAATATTAGTATTTATCCATTCAAAATAAATGTTTTCATAGTAAACTAATTAATTGTTTATCATTTGATGGTTGGTATTTATTTTGTATTGCTAAGTATTTATCACCATATGCAAATGAGGAAGCTAAGATAAAAACTTGCATTTTTTGTTTATTTCCTGACTATTTAATTTTTATTAATTGCTTAATTAGTATTTATTATTGAGTATTTTCTTTTTGTTACTTCTTAGTTATTTCATTATCATTTTTTATTGTTATTTATTTTAAAACAACTGTGACCATACCAATATATCATCGGGTTTTAAGTGTTTATTTTCAAAGTGATAATGCTTATTCATCTAGAGTTGGTGTCTATTTCGACAAGATAATTATTTATTAATTGTCTATCAATATTTATTTTTGATTTATTAGTGTTTATCCCCATCTATAGAGAAGGAAGGTAGAAATGAGAGCTTGTCTTTTTTTTTTTTTTGTTTATCTCCTACACTCCTAATCTTTGTCATCTCTTAGTATTTATTGCTAGTTCTTTTATATCTCTCCTTCCTTGCTTTCATATTATCATTCTTTATTATTGTCTATTTCAGCACTGCTTTCTATTTTTACACTCAATTAGTCTATTTTTGTTGTCTGGTACTTGGCTTCATTGTTCATGGTCGCATGGTATCAGAAAGTAACAAGAATGGAGTCAAATTATAGAAGGAAGAAGCCATGGACATAAAAGAGGAAGATGCTTCCTTTTGCATCCTTCTTTTGCATCCATGTGTTGCTCCCTTTTTCAAAAGACAATATTACAACAAAATTCAAAATTACAAAGATTAAAATTTAATAATATAGACAATATCCAACCAAGTTGTATGCATGCAATTCTAAGTATAGCAAAATATGTCCCAGTACCTCAGTAATCCTTTAAACTCATTATCAGATTTTTATCCATCATAAGAGTGCTTATTAGCAAAGTTTTCCATATCATCAACCTGCACAAATGCAACAATAAAGTTTCAAGGTTTTAGGTTTTAGTGAGTTTGCTGACAAACAAATACCAAAATACCTATACACTCTATAAAGTTATCACTCTATAAAGTTATTATATGAGAGACCAAGCATGTGCTCCTTAATCACAAAATTATCTTTTCAATATTTTTAGAGGAAATGGACCTCAACAAATCATACTTTTACTAAATAATTAAACAATGCTAAATGAAGTTTCAGGATTGAGTTCCCAGTTGCCTATTCCACTATTAATCATTACAGTCTTATTTATTAAAATAATGAAAAGCTTGGAAGGAATAAATAAAAAAATATAGTAATAAAAGATTAATGGCCTATAGTAAAGACTAGGAGCGCAAAGGATAAAAGAAAAGTGATTTCATATCTTTGCTTTCCTTCTTTACAATGTTAATAAACACTGAGCAAAGAAAAATAAGCACTAACTACTAAAGAATAAATGTTAGCCTATTTATGACAAGCACTTACTTTTAGCCTATTATGACAAGCACTTACTTTTGGATAGATAAACACTAATTATGTAAAAAAAAACAAAAAAAAGATAAAAATTTCAAGAATGTTTTGGTTCAATTACAATTGCAATGGAGTAAACAGTAATGAAAAATGGCAAGTGAAATGAAAGAATGGAATAAACATAAAACACCTATGGTAAAGAGTAAAGACAATGTGTAGGACATAAACAAAAAAAGGTCTCTCATTGGACCAGGCCTAAGCTTCAAAATTTTTGAGTATTCAAACTTGATCCCAAACTTATCTTGACTTGAAACTCAATTTGACCCTACAACAACTCATTTAAGCTGAAACTAGGCTAATAAAGTTAATTTTTAGTTTTTAAATACTTACATGAGAATAAGTAGTGTTAAAAATGATTGCACCTAATCATTTGAGAAAATTTGTTAGCTATTCTTATATAATTGATAGAAAATACATTATAAAATTTAAAATCCCATTGCATTCCAAGATTTTTAATATTAGATTGGGGTCAAATTTGAACCTGATTAAGGCCCAATGCTTTGGACATTCTTTCGAATGGGCTTGAGTCGGCCCAGTAATGAATTGCTTGAGCCTAGCCTTAATTTCTTTTAAGCTCCTGTTTAAACTCAAACCTTGCTTGAATTAGGTCAAGCTTAACCTATAGTTGAATGGAACTAGAAGAGTGAGAAGTGAGGAATGGGACAACTAGTGTTGAGAAAGAGAGAGAGAGAGAAGGAGAAAGCTATTTTGGTTTTGATAGACCATTTCTCTTCCCTCCTACTTTGTTACGCGGTCAACTACTCCATTTCATTTAAATGTTTACTTTGAGCTACATCTAATTAATGATGGGAAAGCAAACTAAATCACGTCACGGTTGAATAGAACCAAGAAATCTTCACTCAAATTTATTCAGTTTCATATTGAAGGATGGATGCCCCACATCAATAAATCAAGTCATTAAGTATTATCTATTCCTACAAAAATATTTAAATATCATAAATCATATAATTTAGAGACCTTTGGCCTATAAAACATATAGTAGAAATGGGACAATTAAGTAATATGATTAATAATGCAGGACTTTTTACAACTTGATGCATAGGCTAAGGCTCTATTAGTTACATGTTTATATACATATATATAAGTATTTTAAAGTTTGTAGATCATATCCAATGGCATAGGCACTGTTTGATAGCTTTTGGGTTATCCCTGGATAAATGTACATGATAACATTTATTTAGGGAATAGCTGAGGGGATAAACACCTTTTTAAAATTACCACTCTGCCATCAAGGGATAACTTTAGTTATTCATGAGTTCCCTAGGAAATAAGTTCAGGGGATAATGGGTTATCCCCTCTGGTTAAACTTTTTCAGCACTATCCCTGTAGCTATAGCACTTGGGGATAAGAAAGGATATTCAGGGGATATCCCCCCTTATCCATCATATCAAACAGTGCCTTAGTTCATTGATATTTTGCTTTATTATCTGATCTAAACCTAATTGAATATAAGTAAAGATTCATTCGAGTACAACCAAGTCAAACTCTCTATTTATACATATACGTATAAATGTATCTATGTATACATATACATAAATATATGTATATTGCATGTATAGATAGATGGATTCATGGATGGATGCATATGCATATGTAAGTGAATAAATCATGCTATAGACTTAAAACTATAAATTTTATCAATTGATTCTTGGTATGACTTTACAGCAACATCACTTTTATCTATTTCTTTCTTTAAAAAAAATAAAAAAAATTAATATATAAAACATATGTAATATTTTTATTTTTAAATTTCTTGTTTTATTTATATAAAAACAAAAGTAAAAAATATTTACCTTCAATATTTTTAACAATAAGAAATTTTTATATTTTACTACCACCACTATTATCCTTGCTACCTCTACTATTCTTGTCAACACCACAACCATTATAAAACATATGTAATATTTTATTTTTAAATTTCTTGTTTTATTTATATAAAAATAAAAGTAAAACATATTTGCCTGCAATATTTTTAACAATAAAAAATTTTCATATTTTCCTACCACCACTATTATCCTCGCTATCTCTACTATTCTTGTCAACATCACGACCATCATCACCATCTTTATCCTAAACCATTGTTATCATTTTTTCTAGCTCTACCACATCATTGTTATTATGCTACCATATCCACCAATTACTATATTTACCCTAAACCCCTTACCACCAGCACTACAATCATCCACCAACACTACAATCATGTCTATCTCCCACAACCAACACCACCACTACTATTTCTATCATTACCATAATAACCTCTATTCCCCACTACCAACAACATCATCATTATTGTCTCGGCCATTACCATGTTTTTGTTTTAAAAATAACTAGCTATACCAAACATAATGTCTTTTCAAAATATAATAAAAAAAATATTTTGAGTTTTAAAATTAAAAAGTGATGCCAAATGACACATTAGTTTTTGCCTGCACTATAAATAGCCATATATTATCGTCCTAACAATTCATTTATATTATGATTACTATACAAAGAGTTAATTATATAGGAGGGGTATTGAATTGAATATGATTCTTTATTGTTATAATCGTAAAGGCTCTATTGCATAATGTATATATGCTACGTGAGTTTATTACGCACCTATATCATAATATTTTATCTAGAACCATCAATCATTTTAGCTAATTTATAAAAGGATGAGGCACTTATCTTGTTATCTATATATATATATATATATATATATATATATATATATATATATATATATATATATGCGTATCTTTATAAACATATAAGATTGTATGTATATCCTCACAAATTTTCTATTTAGATGCACACCCTTAAAAATTACTTTGTATATAAAGTTTTATTAATATTTAAAATTATATTTATATCCTTACAAATTTAATATATGCATATGTAACTTTATATTTTTTTTGAGTGTAAACCGACACAATTATTTATACTTATGTTTTATTTCTCTCCGCACTCCTATCCTTGTTGAATTAAGCATAGAAATAAAAAACAAAGATTTTTGTGCATATACATGAGAAAATTTTTAAGGATATATATGCAAAAGATATAATTATAAAGATATGTAGATAAATAGTAAATTTGTGAGGGTATACATATAATTTTTTAGATATTTATAATGGATATATGTATATATTTATATATATATATATGAGGTGCATTTAAAGTAAGGATTATCAAGTCATGGCTACATGATGCATTATTATGATGTTAAAATAATTGATTGTAATTTTATTAGTTAAATTTAGCACGGATCATATCATGGATTAACACATTTCATGTTGTTTGCTTGCACTCTTTACTTTCTTATTAACATAATTTTATGATTACACATTCTGTGTACTTTTCAACATAATTTCCCATTATTGCCAAAGTAAGTTTGTAAAAATCAATTTGAAGTTTTGGACCGCAATTCATGAATGACCGTGTTTAGATATATGAAATAACTACTTAATAGGTGCAAAAAGAAAAATAGTTTACTCCACATGCCTGCCATATGAAGTTTAAAGTGAGTTCATTACCAAAATAATTATAATTTCTTTGCAAAACAAAATAGCCGACTGAGCTATTAGGTTTGTTGTATTTTTTCTTTTTAAATACCCATTGATGATATAATTATAGTCATCATATTAGTTAGAGATAAAAGGATTTTAACAAAAAGAATCCATTTATTCAAAAAAAAAATCTTAGCCAATAGGAAGATTTAAATTTGGGAAGATAAGTGGATTGTGAGAGTGTATCTTTTTTCTTTCTACTCATTTATTTCTAATGGTCGAGAGACGTTCATTTCCTTTTTCATAATTTTTTATTTCCCTTTTTTAACCCATCTCTCCTCATTTTTAAAGCCGGCAAATCTCCAACCATTAGTCAATAAAAGCATGTAAATGTTTATATCTATATATTTTGATGCTTTAATGACTATGAGTATTATAGGAATCTTATTCATATATCTAATTCTCTATCACCTTATTATAAAGGATATTTAAAATAGATAATATTTAATTGTAATTCTTGTATTATATCTCTTAGCAAACACAATCCTTTTCCAGCTATTCAGGGTTAATTTTATAGATCTTCGTTTGTTGTCTAGGTCATTTCATAATTATTGGCATATTTTTAGAATTGGCTATTAACTTGATAACAATCCTCAATCTTTCTCATTTAGGCTTGGGATTGGCAATAGTATATTTATTTATCTTAGCAATATGGTTAATTTATTTGTTACAACAGCTAAATTACCTCATTGATAATTAAGCATGATAAGAATACCATCAAAGCATATTAGATTAAGATAAATAATATCTGCCAGATAGTTTTATCATCATGCACTTTTATTAGCATAAGAAAGATCTATGAATTATAATTTCTAAATTAGATATGCCCTTGTCAATAGAGGTTTTTATTTCTATTTTTTTGAATAATTCAATATTAGAAGCAATACATATTTCGTTGAAGAAGGAATTTTAAATTTATATTTATGTTGTAAGCAGTGAATATTATTTGCAAATTCTATCATGCTTCGTGCTTAGAATAGTTGTTGTGGTAGTTTTATCGGGATCAAAATAAACAGTTCGCTTTGCTTCCTATTGAGAATTATTGTTGCGGTGGTTTAGCAAACTTTAAGATTAAAAAAACTAGGTTTAGCGTAATTGCTACTGCACTGTATTTGTATGGCATTGTAAAGCTTCATCGGTCTAACATGTTAATCAGTTGCAAGCCATTTAAATGAACAACTGAATCTTAATATTTAATATTAAAAAGCACAAGAGAAGCCTTTTTGGTTTACAAAAGAATTCTAGCTAATCAAGCTAATTAAGGCTTTTAGTATTGGTATAAGAAATCAAGGCTTGCATTATTAAATAGAGGCCACTAGCCAGCAACTTTGCACCCTCACCTCTTTTGACCAACCACTCCCATTTAGTAAATCATTTCAAAAGCATCATTTGGAGTTTTCCACTAAGGTTCGTTATCCTGGGCCATCCCAATCCATGAAGTGATGATCACTTTGTGTGCCTAGCTTATGTTTAGGCCTGACACTTAGCAATTATTCTATTAGTTCTGGAGACAAATATTGATGCATCTTAAAAATGAGATAAATTATCTACTGATCATAATTTTTTCATAGTAAATTTTGACAAGGCTCTGACGTTGGATGAAAACGAGTTGAAGTTTAACAAGATTGCACCATGGCAATTACTGAAACATCTTTTGGGGAGAACAAAGTCAGCATCGATGTCGCCTTATCTTAACAAATTAACATTCAGTGCGTGTTAGTGGTGTAAAATGAGGCATGCTGTTCACAAACTGATATGGCTTGATATGATATGGGCCATGTTCAACACGGCATGCAATAAATAAGAAAAGTCTTTGTGCATCATGCATAGTGTAGGATGCATGCATCGTACATAATGATTGATCATGCGCACGTGCAACCATGCATGCCTAAAAATATTTGTTTATCCTTTTGCACTTGCACACATGGCTACATACGTGCATGGTCAATCATCGTTTGCCGTGCACATGCAGTATAGAAAAACTTTTCTCAATAAATAATGCCCAGCTGTATGGGGCACAATTCAAACCCATGGGCTGCACTGGGCCAAAGTTTGAGGTCCACGGGCTAACACGGTCCAATAATGACTTGAAGGATCCACCAAAATATCCCTTCCAACAGTCATAAACAACTATATTCTAGGATTTTTTTAGCCAATTTAATATATAAAAAATCAAAAAAATCAAAAATAGACTGATAAGCCAAGTTAAAGGTTTGGATTCATGAGCCATCCTAGTACGACCCATGAAATTATAGGCCATGCACCATGCCAAGGCACAGCTCAATTTATATCACTACGCACAATGCTACAATAGATAAGGTGAGGTGGTTGTCCCAACATGTTATTCATCTTTTAAGGAAAAGTCTCACGCACCATCCTTCGATGCAGCAAGTACGCATCAATCGCATGGATTGATTGTTTGTGTATATCGGCGCGCGTGCAGTGACCCAATGAGCCTTGTCGCGCATCGCACATGCATCGGCATGCACGAACGGTCAATTCGTGCGACTAGTGCTTTCCCATCTTTTAATGGTGCAATCTGAAGTGTGATTTCGTAGCTCACAGAAAAGGCCTTAAGGTAGTGTTTGGTTCCCAAAAAGCTATCCCTGAATAAATATATAGGATAGCATTTATTCAGAAGATAACGAAAGGGATAACCACTTTTTTAAAATAACAGATTTGCCATCAAGGGATAGCTCTAGTTATTCTTAGGGTCCATAGGGAATAAGTTTAGGGAATAACCCATAGTTAAACATGGGTTATCTTCTCTTATTAAACTTTTTCAGAGTTATACCCTATAGTTATAGCTTTTGGGGATAAAAAGAGATATTCCCTGGATATCCTCCCTTATCTTCTATTTCAAACACTGCATAAGGGATGGTCATTATATTGGGTGGTAGGTTGATGGGGCTCATGGTGTCCTCGAGTAGGCTTGCCCTTCAGGGCTTCTTGTTCTAAATATTTATTTTGCTCAATCCCTTCTACCAATGTATGGTGCTCACATCTTCTCCATTCATTGTTATGATGGTAGTATGTTGGCTTCTTGATTGTATAAGTTTGCATGCATAGAGTCATTGTAGACTTCATGGCTAGGGTTAACTTCCTACTTTTGGTGTTTTATTTCCCATTTTCCATTCAAAGAGAAATTTTAGGTTATTCTTTATCATGTGTGTACTTGTAAATACAACAACTATTTATAACTTTTGGATGGTCATTGTGCTTACGTACTATATCATAAATAAAGAACGAAATTTATTTATAGCTCCTTAGATGCATGAGATCCAATTGAAGTCTATCTTTCTACAACTTTCTACCACGTTAGGTTAAGATGATACTTATATAAAGGCTTCGAAAGAGATAGGCTCACTATACCTCTTACACCTTCTAAGGAACTGCAAGTAAGTTCCATTCATAAATAAAACCATCATGTCCTACAAAGAAATTGTCCAACAAGATATTAAAAGGAATAATTTTTACAATGTATGAAACTACTTTGTAGGAATGAAATATTTATTGAATATTTGTGATTTAATGAAAATAATAAAAATGTTCTGAGTTAAAACACCATCACCATTTTGTTGACATGTGTAATACCAGTTAAGGATAGTTCAAAAAATAGCATCTCAAATGCTAATATGATGTTCTTATGAATTGTGTGAATTCAATAAGAATAGAACATGTTGAATTGTCTCAAACCATCAAATAATAAAATGTTTTGAATAGAATTGTTAGTCAACAATTGCAATAGAAAGATAACAATGCATAGTCAAAAACAAAAAAACATTGAACGCTGATTAAATAAAAATTTCATATCCTTCGTAGATGCTTGTTTCTAAGTCCAAGAGCATATATTGGCTTCTAATAATTATAAATCGCGGGTAACATTACAAAAGGAAAGAGATGAGTAATTGCAGGGATTGTGGGGGCAAAGGTATTTTAATTATATAAAAATTAATTTCTTACTATAAATGGTAATTAACCACTTGTAAGTTAATTTCCCGCTAAACAAAAGAGTTGTTTATAAATTTCATAGAAATGATTCTTGACTCCTTGCTTGATTAACATTCAATCATCAAATCCTTTCATCAAAAATTAACCATGGGTTTTGATGACTTTTCAATATTCAATTTTTGTTCTCAATGTATGGTGGTATATAGCAAACCTAAAGTAGAGGAGGCATATGCGATGAGTCAATCTAAACCAAATTAGTTTTGTTACTTGAATTATGTTAATGGCATCTAGCCAAACACATTATTGTCTATTCCAACTCATGTCATATGGCTCAAGCTCATCCCTTGAAGTAAGTTCATGTGTGGAATCTAGTCAATTCTTTGATTTTTGTGAGATATCAAAAATGTATAAAGAATTCTCGCTTTATAATTTTCAATAATGACCACATGATAGAAAACCATTTTCAACAACTTTTATGTAGTATATGATTGAAAAGTTAATCTCTTGTAGCCACTAAACATTGCTCGTAGTATGAGAAAGATTTAGTAATAGATTTAAGGATAGAGTGCACTCCTCTTGGATCTAAAATAAATAATCAAATGCCTAAATCCAAGACTTGCACTAATAATTAGAATGCCTAGAAAGTTAAAAAGTATACATTTTGATGTTGTCTAACCTATGCATTAGGTAGACATATGTTTTTTTTTAATATTAGGATGCTAAAACACACAATAAAATGTTTATATTAAAAATCTATCTTATAATAAAATATGTATAAATTGATTTAATGCTTAACAAAACATGTTCTTATAACTTTTTAATCATATTTTCACACACACTTGATAATAAGCTAAAGTAATGAAAAACATGTAATTTTTGATTTTTATATATCCTTATTGGTATAGATTATATTCAATAAAAAGGATGGGCTTTGGTATAATGACAATATCGTTTCATTATAATCTAAGTATCATGAATTTGAAATATGAAAACAACCTTTAACACTACAAGAAAATAACATAATCGTGATGAAAATTTTAGTCACTATTCCATAACAAATCGGATTTAGTAACGAAAATCCCGTCGTCACTATTTTCACCATCGCTAATTTTAATGATAAAAAAAGCATCCGTCACAAAAAATAGCGATGGATTTGTGACGAATTATCCATCAAATATTTGTGATAGAATACATTTTCATCACTAAATAATAGCTATCGAAAGAGGGTGCATCCGTCACTAAATTATAACGGATAGTTCGTCACTCATTATTTCGTCGTCATAAATATTTTCATCACTATTCCATCATAATTTAAACATAATGTAATAACGGATTATTGATGAATATTTAGCCACTAAAACTTTCATCACTAGTTTGTCACAAACTATTCATCACTATTCCATCATAATTTAGTGATAAATTATTGATAAAATGTATGTCACTAATAGTTCTATTACTATGTCATCACAATTTGCTGACGGATTAGTGATAAAAAATTTATTAGTCATCTATCATTATTTCATCACTACTCAATCATTAACGTTTTTGTCACTAATCCATCACCATTAATTTTATCACAAATCCATCATTAATCTAATTAAATTTAGTAAATTTTTAGTTTTATAAATTTAATATTATTTTTATTACAGTTTATTTAATGTGTTCTAATAAAATTTATAGATGAAAATTCAAATTCAATAATGAGAAATGTATTTCATAAAATAAGATAAATAGTATCCATAAAAATGTATAAAAGTAATGTCAGTCAAAGTTAAACTAATAATATCTGCATACATAAGCAATAATAAGGTTTTACACATCAAATATTAAACAAGTAGTCAACATTAGCTTAAGATGCAGAAGATCGTGATTCATGAAGCTCTCAAGCAAACTCCATCTGTTCCATAAAGCACCTCATCTGCTCCTCCATATGATGTAGACACTCTGTTTGTGCATTCAACTTAGCAATCTTTCTATCTATTTCTGCTTGCTTATCTGCGAGCTCCTGTTGCACAAGCTTCTTAACTTGAGCTCCTACTGTGGCAACCTATCCCGCTGCTTTGAAATGAAGTAGGATAGAAATATACTACCCGTGAGCCAAGACCATATACATGCCTCTTCTTCTCTCTACCTGTAGCCTCGAAATAAAGAGCGTCTATGCCAACTAGCGGAGGTTTTGAACCATCATCCAAAGGCTAAGATGGGAAAGACACCAACTCCTCTATGCAATCCTATAATAAAATAAATTATTTAAGTTAGATTAAGACTTTATGATTTAAAAAATATAAATACAATAAAAAGATGTTGTGTTGCGGGATTTGGGCTCTCTTCCATTTCAGTCGGATTAAAAGAAGGACCAACAACATCATACACCATAGACTGGATTGCATTGATAGTCTCGTTGTCTTTGCAATGTACAAAAGCATCAATTTAAGAAGTATTTTGTTCCATTGCTTAAGGCGCATATGTTTTTCCATGATGATACCAACAATAATAATCTGCCACAAATCCATTAGTTTCAAGATGTACCTTAACTGCATCCTCATCTAGATAATTCCTATTTTGACATTTTCAATGATTACAAGGGCATTTGATATTTTCACCATCCATACATTCTGGATGCATTTTTGCAAAAACCACAAACAATCCTAATTTCAAATCGAGGCCTCATCCATCCATTTTCTAATCTTACATACATTCACTGCCTATGAACTCATGATTTATTATCCTAGTATATAAACAATATCATGTCCAATAATCACTTGCCTATATAGGTACCAAATAATTTGCAAAATACCAATACTAATTGCTTAAGCCATGTATAGAGATATTGGAATCAAATTTTTAAATATCAGTTAAAAATTACATATAATGATGAATTATCTAAATATTATATCAAATAATTATTTTTAAAAAAATACTGATAAATGGTTTACTTACCTCTTGTCCCTATTCCACAAGTCTAGATAAATTATTTGGGCTCCTAACACTTACAACTCAACTCAACTCGTCTCATTTAAGCCTTTTCCCAACTACATAGGGTCGCTACATAAATCTGCTTCCTCCACTTTGCTCTATTCAGGTCTAAGTCGACATTCAAATTACAAATAGTTATATCTTTTTTAATTATTTCTGTTTGTGTTAGTTTAGATTTACCTCTATCTCTATCCTTACCATGGATTATTAAAATATACTCTTTCTAACTTGAGGGACTCCTAACACTTATAACATAATATTTTAAATTTTAAAATTTAAAATTTATAACGGTAAAATAGACTTAATTAAGCTACCAAGTCTTATCCTAAGCCTAACTTAGGGCTCGAATATCTTCATATTCATTAGTCCAAATAGGAAAACAAAAATTGCCCAATAAACTAGTATCAACAAGGATCCAAACCTTTATTTTTATACGATAGGCCAAGCTCGATTTGGGCTCTAAAAATTGAGTCCAACTGAGCTTAATGAGCTAACCCAAGCCAGCCCATTCACTCTCTCTCTCTCTCTTCCCCATTTCCTTCCTTCACCTAGTTCGAAGGTGTGGTGGCTTGGAAGCTCGATGGGTTAGTGGCACCCATCGAGATACTATGGCCAAAAATTTAATTTCAAATCAAATTCACTATACCACTATAAATAACATATAAATTCAATTTCACATATCATATCATATCATAGCACACCCTACGAGTGTGTGTTCTTCACATATACCAAGTTAAGTAGCATATCATGTCGTATCCTATCACAACACATCCTAGGAGTGTGTGTTATCCATATATTCCTCCTATGGAGATGATTTCGGAGTCATATAATATATCATATCATATCACATCATGTCATAGTGGACCGTGGTGGCACATATTACCATAGGCATAAAGTATCATTTTTATATCACGTTTGCAAGATAGCATATTGTTGCAAAAGCATAACAACATACTTTTCATATATAGTAATTTGAAATATCAAAATACACATGTACACTTATATAAAAATGTTTGATGTGCAAAATATTTTGTAAAAACTGGTAATTTCAAATATTATGTCCAATAATCAATTGCATACATAGGTATCGAATAATTTGCATAATTTAATATTCCCAAAATGATCATGTTCAACTATGTTTTGCATGTAAGAGTACCAAATATTTTTGCAGAAATTAACGATTTTAGGCAACAATATAAAATAGTCATTTGTATGTTTGGGGTACCAAATCTATTTTCTTATTTTTTAAACATTACTATACATATATCAATATAGAATTAAATTCATAATTTGTATTTTAGTAATTTATAAAAATTATGATAATTGGCTTACTTATCTCTTGGCGCTAATTCAAAAGTGTAATCAGCTATTTGGGTTCTTGGTACCTACAACATAATTTTTTAAAAGTTTAATCTTCAAAGTTAGGATGTAAACTGACTCTTAAAACTCTACTCAGTCCAATCCTAAACCTAACTTTGGGCTTGAATATCTCTAAATATATATGTCCAAATGAAAAAATATTTTTGTAAAAAAAAAAACTAGGATCAAAACCGATCTAAACACCGCCCTGTGTTTATTGGGCCCAGCTCGATTTGAGGCCCAAATGGGCTCACGGGGCTAGGCTGAACCCAACCCAGCCCACTGCCTTCTTTTCCTACCCTTGGTTCACTCGAACCAAGGGTTGCTTTGCCGATGGCCTGGGGCCGCCACTGACCCTTCCTCGGCCGGCCAACCAGCAGCTACCAATGACTAGCCCAGTGGCGGCCTTATCCTTCTCCTTTTTTCCTCTCTTCTTTTCTTTTTTCCTGTCCATCTTTGTCTCTTCCCTAGGCGGTGGCACGGTCGGCCTCTTTCGATTGGCCAGACCCCATAGAATGTCGCCTCGATGCCGGTGGGGGCCGTTCCGTATAGCTTGGGCCCGGCAAGTCGCCAGGCACGTCGCCAGACCCGAACCAAGGTAAGAGCCGATTTGGCTCCCGCTTTCGTGGAAGGTGGCTTGGCGGCCCTTTCTCTCTTTTCGCCTTCGCTACCCGACGGCAGCTTTCTTCCTCCTATCGGGGCCATCAGTCAAGGTGGCTGCATGAGGTCGCCGGCCAGCCCTTGGCATGGCCATGGCACATCTCAATCGTTGCACAACCAAGGCGTGGTCATGCCGCGACACGGCTAAGGGATGGCCATGCCTCTCTCTCCCCTCTTCCCTTTTCTCTCGCTCTTTATAGTGAGGGCCTTGGCGGCGCCGCGGCACAGTCCAACCGCAGCATGGCCGCGCCTCTCTCTCTCCTCTTTTCTTCTCTTCATAGCAGTGGCAGAATGTTATCGGCCCATGGAGGTGGCACGGCGGCAATAAGGGGCGAAGCGGGCCGACCAGCCCCCTTTATAGCAAGGAGGGGCTCCCTTGCAACCCATGCGGTGCCTCCTCCCACAAATGATAACATCTCTCTTTTTCATATTAATTCCCTAATTATTGATATTATATATAAAGAGATTATATGAACCATATTCAATCATTAAAATTATTTATATAATATTCTATTAAAAATATTTATCACAATCCTCTGATCAAAAGAATTTACTTCATTTATTTTATTAATTTTTAATTTTAATGCAGTATTCTTTTTTAGTTTCTATGTACGTATATATTTTTCAAAAATAAGTTTATCTCTAAGTTTAAAAAGCTATGTTTTCCTCTTAACTCTATAAACACTGATTGAGCTATTTCTATTAACATTTTATGTAATATGTATGCTCCAAACAACTAATGGCTTGTGATAATTTCTTAAATTTAATACAAGTACATTATATTTTACTATAGATCTTATCTATCATAGCCGAAAAGCAAAAATAAGCCAAAAAAGAAATAGTAATGGATCATTTTATTAAATTAGTCTATAAATAATATTTCTAAATTTAATTTTTTATTTATTTTTATTATAAAAATTAAGATTAAAGCAATACTTGTGTGTAGTATAAGGATGTACGTAGTTATATGATATATTTGGTGCAACCTCACTTGCAAAGGATGCTCGTAGCTGTTTCCATGCTAACTTTGGTTTTGATGCATTTTAAAACCGAAACAATCAATAGCTAGTCTATTTATTTAGCTGATACAAATCAATGCATGAAATCTTGAAACATGCATGGCCCTAACCTAACATTGAATTATAAGACTCTTTACTCGTGCATACATAGTCCCAACCCAACATCAAATTATAGGACTCTTTACTCATACCTGGTCCCAACCCAACCTTGTTATCCAATTTAGTCAATTATATTACAAAATAATCCAATTCATACGGCTTGAAACAGAGATGCAAACATATATACTCTCTGCTCAACATCAAATTATTGAACTCTTTACTCATATACCTAGTCCCAACCCAACCCTTGTTATCCAATTTAGCCAATTAGATTACAATATAGTTTAATTCGTATGGCTTGAAACATGATAAAAGCAACTTTTAATCGCAACTTTTAACCATTCGTAAAGACTTATTCCCTCGTAAAGCGGATCAAATGGGGCTGAACCAAACTGGAGCATGCAACAAACTGGTAGCTAGGCTTGGTACCATACTCAACTACGGCCCAGCCCAACTATCAAGCCCATAATTTTGCTTTAGGCTCAGCTAAGGTTGATTTAAGGTCCATCCATTAAGCATTAATTAGTTTCTCTACATTTAAAATCTAATTAGATTTTTTTAGTATCCAAGCCCACAAAAATTTGATCTAGGTTAGATGGGCCACTTGGCCCATGATTGATTCTAATATGCATATGTATATACTTATATATGTATATATATAGTTTCTATTCGGACTAGATTGGTTTTAATTCACTCAGCTCAATTTTAGATTGAGTATATATTTTTTCTTTGGTCCAAGTTCATTCCTCAAGTCTATTTTTAATACCAAACTCATAAAATTTTAGATTAAGTTAGGTAGACCATCTGCTTGTCACCAGCTCTATCTCCATCCTAACATAAAACATAAATTTGTTTTTATTTTGGCTGTGTACATAAGAATTGATTGATAATTGATAAGCTTAACCATATAATTAGATGTTAAAATTATAAAAAATTAGGTAATTAATATAAATTTAATGATGGAAGGAATAATTCGTCACTAATTAGTGACAAATGATCGATTCCATCACTAATTAGTGATGGACAAACTTATTTATCACTAAATAGTGATGGTTGATTCTTTTGTCATAGTTTTTTTTAAAAGTTTTATAGTGTAAATTTAATAACGGAAGGAACAATATGTCACTAATTAGTATTGGTTGATTTCGTCACTAATGATTGCTGATTTTGTATTGAATCAGTGACGGAATCGATCATCCGTCGCTAATTAGTGATATAAATGACTATCCGTCACTAATTAGTGATGGATTATTCCTTCCATCACTAACTTTACATTATAACTTTTAAAAAAAAATTATGACGAAAGGATCAATTAGTCACAATTTAGTGACGGATATGGGCATCCATCACTAATTTAGTGATGAATGCCTAGTTCGTTACATAATACTTTTTAAAAAAATTATTTATATATTAAAATTTTAGTGATGGATAGAGCATCCAACATAAATTTGGTTACTAATTCGTTTTGTCACAAAAAAATTGCACCAACTGCTCATCATATTTTAGAAATGGATACAATATCTGTCACAAAAATTGTCACAAAACCGGCACAAATCCATCAAAAAAATAGCTATTATTTTTTTAAGTATTTTTTTCTGATGAAATTGAGTTCGTCATTAATATTTATCACTAATTTTAATTTCAGTCACTATTTCATCATTAATCTATCATAATTTAGTAACAAAAATTTGCATCACTAATTTTCATCACTGTTTGTTGTAGCATATATATATATATATATATATATATATATATATATATGCTAATAAGGTTGTATGCATTTAATCCTGCCCAAACTTTAAAGCGATAGAAGCAGCATGCAATGAGATGTCTTTTTTTTTTTAAATATTGATCAATAATGTAAATCTTTAAAATGTATGCTTCATCTTAATAAAACGGAATACTCTCTCCTCTCAAAAGGAGAATAGCCTATCTCTATTATTTATGTTATAAAATAATGTTTGGTCTTAGCAAGGTATAACAACATCATCAACCACTACCCCAAGATTTGTGGAGCTTTAGGTTGGTTGGAATTCGATGACCTAAAATCACCCAACCCATCATAAACATTAGCCTAAAAGCTTTCTTAAATTAAATATATATTAGATGAGTTAGGTTGGTGGTCAGCTTAGCCCAATATGGACAACTAGGGCTCAATCATGCATAAATCAGTGCAAACGTGCATATGAGAAGGCTAAAGTATGCATAGAATTTTATTAACAATTATAAGTTAAATAAAACATTAGCATGTCTAAATTGCCATGGTGCAGCCATTGAGGATCAATTTTCCAATTCAAAATCCATAAGACTAGTTGTGCTAAGATATAGAATCTCAGTAAAATAAGCATACAAGTAAAAGCATAGATGTTGAAGCAAATTCAAGATACTTATATATATATATATATATATATATATATATATATATATATATATATGGTGCTATAAAATTTGATGAAAGCATATAAGTGGTCAAAGATAGATAAACTTAACTTGGATCTATTTGCAAAATTTATAATGAATTGCCCAAAATATATGTGCTATATTATAAAACAAAATGTAATATATCACGCTTACCAAAATTACTCAGTTTTTTTTTTATAGATCCTATCCAAAACTCATGTTTTCAATGGCATTTTAGTAAATACAAAAACAATGAATTATTTTTCTTTATTATTTTCTAATAGGATGTCTTGTTTATCTTTTGAATTCTACCGATTCATGCAGTAGTTTTAAATTTAAACTATTTTGGGTATGTTTATCCAATTTTGACTATTTTTCAAATAATTTCTTTTGTAGTCTTTTGAGAATACTTTCCTCAACAATTCACAAAGTATTTGTCCTCCATCCCCTTTTTACTAATTATAATTTCATATATAATTTCTATTTTATTTTATATTTATTGCATGTTTACTTTATTTATTGATTATTTTTTCTTAAAAGTGATTTATACTTCTTCAAATTGCTAGTTTGAATTTGATAACAAGGTCTTTATTTGCTTTTTGGGATGTAACAACTAGCCTTAAATTCTTTCACGCCTCATAAGATGCTGGTTTTATAAATATTAGAAGATTATGAGTGACATTGATATATATCTATTTCGAGCCAGGCTTATTTGGAAAAGTAATCAATTTACTTATTTTTTTTAAATTTTTTTAACTATATATATAATTGTGCACAACATTTTCATTCCACAGTTCAGTTTCTCACGTACAACTTAAAAAAAACGACCTCGTGAAACGCATGGGCATGCCATTAGTTTTAATAATTATTGCCTCTATTAGAATATCTCTTTTTATTTTAAGTAATTATTTAATACCATAAGAATTTTTTCTTGGATGAAATTATGTTCATAAAAGTACATATCAACTGTCTAAAAATGTTAAAAAATAATATACTAAATATTCAAATATTTAATGATGGTCATTCATGTTAAGTCATAACATCAAGTGTGCAGCGATGATTCAAGCTCCACTTGTCTTATTTTTAATTTTTAGTAAGTCTAAATACATAATCAATGATAAAGGTGATAATTTCAATCCAAATTTAGCATCCTACTAACAATCAAGTCATGTATTGGTTAGCTCAACTTAATAGGTTAATATGGATTGAACAAACTTCTAAAATTTACAAGTGAACCCATGAACTCTAAACTCAAATCAAATCAACTCATCTACGCCTTTTCTCAACTACATGGGATCGGCTACATGAATATGCTCGCTTCCTTCACTCCGCTTTATTCAGGACCAAATCGATATTCAAATGAAGACGTCCTAACCCTTGCATGATTTGATTTATAGAAATCACGTTTTAAGAGTTTTGACATAGTTTTACGCTAGATGTCAGCTACATAACGCAATCCTCTTCTTTATCCGGAAGTTTGAACTATGAGCACTATCATATTTATTCACTCACCTTATTTTCCCTCTTCTATTTTCTGTTTTCTAAATAAAAATAAATATTTTATTTATACTATTGATTCATGTAAAATAAACAAATTCAGCGTAAAAGATTGAAAGCAAATTTGACCTAATTCGAATTTAACTTAGCCAAGGGCAAATCATTTTGGCTATTCCCTTTTCCATCCCTCTCTCTCTCTCATTTTTATATATGTTTTACTTTATAAAAAATATAAATTTTATTTTTTATTTTTCTTTTATTTTTTAAAGAAAAAAAAAATCCAACAGCGGGAAACGATGTCCCACGGCCCCGCCCACCCGTCTCAGCGCCCGAGGATTAAAAACCTCCCAAAAAGGGCAGAAAAGACGCTCGCTCGCTCTCTCGCGGACCCCCATTAATCAATCCCCCTCCCCTCACGCCAAGCATTAAAATCCCCACCCCTTTTGCTCCCCCTGTTCGCGTCCCCTTGCTTCCTTTCTCGGATCTAGGGCACAAACCCTAACTCCTCGACCCTCCGCCGCACCCTGCCGGTCGTCGAAATGTCGGCCTCCGACGCCGAGAAGAAGCCGGAGGAGGGGAGAAGGTGGCGGCCGCTGCTGGAGAGCTGCTCTACTGCGGCGGCACCAACTGGGATATCCTGGGCCGCAAGGCTGGACCTGCTCCCACCGGGAAACTCGTCTCCCCGACCCGCCTCCGGCCCCTTGTTGGGGTCGACATCCGCTTCGTCGCCTCTGGCTGCAGTGAGTCCTCTCTTCTTCTTCTTCTTCTTCTTCTTCTTCTTCTTCGCCTCCTCTTCCTTCTTCTTTGATTCACTCGACCATTATTTCCATTTCCTCTGATCAAATGGTGTTGGCTTCTGTTAGGGCTTGTTTGTCTGATGTTTTACTAGAATATATGTGCTTGGTTAGTTCTCCCAGTTGGAATGTTTTTCTTTTTCCATCGCGTAGCTATGCAAGATAGGAAAGTCCTGTGTAAAAAACTTTTTTTTAAGGGGTTTAAAAATGACGTTTTGCAGCGGCTGGACGCGGGGTTTGTTTATGATGTTGATGTTAGCTAAGAGTTGGAATACATCTTTTTTGATTTGATTTTTGTTTAAATCATGGATTTTGGAAGCTGATTCTATAGGTTCTATAGGGTAAGAGGGATTTAACTAGCTAAATGTTCCAATTATTTGAATTGCTACCTGCTGGACCAGTGATTTTGTGGAACCGCGAGGTCCTGTAGCATTTGTGCGGTTTTTGAAAATCTTTATATCCAAATCTGTGCTATGATGTTATTCTTTTATGGAATTTATAACAGATAATATAAAGCAGGAAGAAAGAGAAGGTTTTTTTTTTACTTTGAAAAAAAAATCTAGCTGTGATGAAGAATTGCAATCCCTTGTTTTTGCATTTTTTTCCATTTTTTAATGGACTTGAACACAATTTTTACAAACGAGCTTCTTAAGCTTAGTTAAGACCGGAACAAAAAAAATACAAAATCTTGGTGACATTATGGAACATCCAAGCACGCCTTTGCATATCTCACATCAGCGAACTGATTTTGGCTCCCAAGTGTATCAACAAGTTGTCAATTTCTTCCGGTCGTTTCGGACGTTTCGTTTCGGTAGCTTATCCGGTACTACGTTTCGTTTCCGAAGATTTTTCGGCCATTTCGGTTCGTTTCGGCGTAGCCATTTCAGAAAAATATGTTTTGGAGACCGAATTATTAAACCTTCAGCTAGTTACCCTATCCCTCTAGTTACCCTATCCCCACGGCGAACTGATTTTGGTTCCCAAGTGTATCAACGCCTCATGAGGATTGTGTAGAATTAAACAATACTTTATCAAAGCAAATGTAGCATTCTTTTGCTTTTCACTCTTGTAGCCACATCCTATTGTAGAAAGCCAAAGAAACGTCCTGCATGGATTATATTGGTATTGCCTACTGGCTAGCTGTAAAACAGCTTATAATTTATTTGCATGATGAACTTCACCTTGTTTGTAACAAATATACGACACGGGGTGGGATGGATGCAAGGGAGCTGGATGAATCATGGTGGGCAATATCTGTCCTATTTATTTGCTCGTTTACATCATTTGCAAGGAACAACATGGAACTATTTTATGGGAACTAAGGACAAAAGATGTACCTAAAGTTATATTTTAGTATGTTGAATACATCCATGGAGGGGTCCTGACACAAGTTTCTGGATTAACTGCAGCAGGACAAGTTACTGCTGATGACAATGAGAGACAGCATGCATGCTTAATTTGCTTGCTATTCAGTGGAAATTTATTGGATGGCAATACAGTTAAATGCACAATTGGTTTGTCGAGGAAAGTATTGGGAAACACTAGAAATTAATGATGGTTAAAAATCAATTTAAATGGTATGTGCTAGTGCAACAAAATTTAACGACAACTTGGTAAAGAGAAGGAATAGGAATTTGGGGAGATCTGTGATAACATGGATGGAAATAGTGCGAAATAATTTGAGAAACTTGCAATGACAAGGGATATAACCTGTGTAGGAAAATATGGAATGATTATACTTCACATCATCTTGTCAATGCAGTTACGTGGAGCATATGCTAAACTATGATCAAACTTTTGGAGGAACCACTTACAACTGTCCAGCTCATTAGCACATATGCAATAATATGTTTAGACTCTAACTTTGTGATATACTGGAAGCAATTTTTTGGAGTCAGATATGCTATCTTGTCTATGTAATAATACCGGAAAAACTCAATTGGCAATACTGCTTTTGCTTTTCATACTTTTGTAATAATCTTTTGTGAAACAATTTCTTGATACGGGAATGGCTTCTCAACCTATTTATCAGGTCAAGTTGGTGATGCCAGAAGTAATCAGCAGTTGCTGTTACTCTTTTTCTTTCTCCACTTCTCTTTATTTCACACATTTTCCACCAACTTCTTGTCATCCACATCTTTGCCATTATTAAGCCATTTCCTTGTGGAAGATTCAAAATGTTATTCCTGAAGTTGACAATATAAAATGGAAGGCCATGATTAAGCTCATGGTTGAGATTTGTGAGAGATGTATGAAAAGCCTCTTTCTTAGGTATCATTTTGTGGTCTCTTTCTCAAGAGGAGAGACTAAATATGAAATGGGATATGAGAGTTTACATGCATTCTTAATTGGCATGAGCCTGAGAGCTTGAAAATGAGAGTGGCGAACTATGGTCTCATTGTGAAAGCTTTGGAAGCATGAGACATGATTTCTCTTATGTATTTTTGAGCCTTTTTTTTTTTTTCGGTATATCCACTTCATTGTCTTAGCTACGACATGTTTCCTTTTTCTTCTATTTCCTCCCTTGATCAGCTTTTCCTTGGGCAATTTTTGTGTTTTGCTGGTCAAAAACCTGCTGGCACTCCTCTGGCTTATTGGGTTGGTGTTGTAGTTTGCGTATGTTGATATTTGGAAGCACGATCAAGCTGATCTTCTATTGCAGTTTATGCACTGCTTCCTCATCTTATTCGTTTCTACTCGAACATTTTATTTTGCCTGACCTCAGTTTTTTTTAGTTTCCTGCATCATTGATTGAGAGATATATAACATACTCTGATGATAATTTGCTAATATGTCTGTAGCTTCTTGCCATTGCGTGGCTTTGGATGTTAAAGGTCATTGCTATACATGGGGACGAAATGAGGTATGCTCCTAACTAAATAGTGTGTCTGCATTGCAAATACTCACTCCATGATATAATCACAGAAGGGACAGTTGGGACATGGGGATACTCTTCCAAGAAGTTTGCCAACAATTGTGTCTGAGTTGTCAAGGTAAGTCGTATGAAAACCATCCCTGTAACTTTTTGAAGTTTTGCCTAGGAGTTTGTGTTTCTATGATCCTAAACTTTCCTATGTTATTTATGCTATTCATATGGTGATGTCTAATGTACATATGTAAAGCTCATATTTATGTTTTTCTGCCATTCTTTGCTGATGGGTAGCATATGCAAATACTATTGTTCAACTACATGGGTATGTGTCTATGAAGTATAACAAGTGTCAACTTTTAACTTATGTATCGTAATGTGTGTAAACAGGTTTGTCTTCTATGAAATTATTGAAAAGGCTTTCATGGCATTGTATCTACAATACTACCTTCTCTCAAGTAGACATCCCCGTCACGTGTGCTTCGTTCTAGCGTCGCAGGACTCTATCATTTTCATGTACATTGCAATTGGTAGTCTAAATTATCAATTTTTGTTATTAAATCTTTGCCATGTAATTCTAGCTTTTCTACGTACTTAAGGTTTTTGGAAGTCTGCACAATCTAAGCGCGCTCTCTCTCTCTCTCCTCTCACCAAACTAGCATTCTTTTGAATGTCTATTATCCAATCTGGCCTCACAGATACCTCTCCAAATTGGAACTGCGTTCATCCTTATCTTATTTTTTGGTTTAATAATTTGCCTGCGTTAACCAAGAAATATTCTTTGTGCTGGGTTAACTGATAAAGATATTACCCAACAAGTTTAAGATCATGGTTCATTGATTCTCTACTTAGAGTCAGCCCTCTATGAAGTTGTCATATCCTTGATAGGGCAGCTTCAAACAACAGAAGGGCTTGCCATGAAACATAGGGATCTAGTCAGTTAGAAGGGATACTTGACTTATTGCTTACATATCATAAGAGAATGTAAGTAATGATCTATGTCAAACTTCTGCTGACTAGGATACCTTCAGTTGAAGTGGAGACGGCATTGTTAGAGAAGCTATATTGATATTTGAGGGATATTAATTATAATTGTACAAACTTTGATAGATTCATGGCATATTATAGGCCCTGCAATATTTCTGCCTAAATGGATTAAAGCAAGCAATAAGACTAGCGATGCTATAAATATCTGGGTTCTATAATGCATGAGATTATGTGAAGTCCAAATAATGATCATTTACGTAAAGTATTGGAGGAGCAAAAAATAGAACCGAAGGAGTTAGGATTACTGTTTGAAGGAGAAGTTTGATGGTGTCAAGGATTAGAGAATTTCAAGGAGTCTTGTTTAGAAGATCCAGACTCCCATCTGATATCATCCTTTCTTTCCTTTTGTTTGGCTGGAATTAGGTAAGATATGCATACATAGTTTTATGTTGACAAGGTCTCCTTTTTTGGGCGAATTTTTGTTGAAAAAAATCATAAGCATGATTTCGAAACTTGTGTATTGTGCCATAACTTAGCTACAACATACCAAATTTGCTGAAACCCATCTGCAGATCTCTGTGATAAGATTATACAATATTCACTTGATTTTAGGTCCAGAACAGTTGAGTTCTCGATGAACTTTGAATTGACCCAGTCTACGGGATAGTTGTTTTTGTACCACCATAGTATTCATGTTCATACTTAATATGATCATATCATATGATAGTTACTTGATTTACTGCATTTATACCTTTTAAAATCCTTGGTTCTTATGGTTCTGCTGTAGCAACAGTAATTCAATGGTGTATGGATTAATGCTGGCAACTCTCTGGAAAATATCCATCATTTAAATTGGCCTTTCATAATTGCCTTTTGCTCAAAGACCTTCATGCTAAAGCAGTGACTTTCATGTCAAACGGAAATGTTATACTCAAGGTCTGTTGAGCTATACCAACAGTTTGTGCTGGTTAGTGACCAGTTCGGTACGGTATCGTCATGCACCATACCGAATCTCAGTGGACCGATGCAGTAGAACAAAGAGAGGAGGAGAGAAAGAAGTATTGCCATTAGGGTGTAACTCGGGCTCATGAAACTCGGGTTTCCCTTAACCCTAATCCTAATCCTATTTGTAAAATGTCAACCCTAATCCTAACCCTATTTGTAAAACCTCAACCCTAACCCTACTTTTAAAAATCGGGTTCGGGTTGAGTTTTGGGTTGGAATTCGGGTTGATGAAAAATAATATATATATGACAATCTGAAACAAATAAGCTTAACATTGCACAAATAAGCTAAAGTTTAAAACAAATAAGCTTCACATTGTACAAACAAGCTGAAGTTTGAAACAAACAAGCTTCACATTTCAAATTGCACATCTAAAAATATACATCTTTTACCTAAGACTAAATAAAAAAAAGGTACGTTCTAAACCAAAACATATCCAAAGTAATCCAGATGTTGCATAACATTTCAATAGCCACCATATGCATTGATGAAGTCACCTTTATCCTTTGGAAGCATAAAATATTGAGACGATATAAAGAGGCAGCTAGAAGACCACATAAGTCTGGTATGAGAAATCTTTTCCAAGTAGCGAGACTGCATTCGCCATCCAAAGCTCTCTGGTTTTTTACTCATCACCCTTTTCTCAGATGTTTTAGTTTTTTACTCATCACCTCTTTCCAGATGCTTTCATAAGTTTTGGCAAACTTCATATTAGAAGTTACAAATGTCTCAAAGAAGATAATTAAAAAAAAAAGATACTAGTTTGGCCCACCAACATTACATGATAAAATGCAATGGTTAAAGGTATATTGCTCATTTTAAAAGGTAATGAAGGTTCTGGTGGAATGTTCATACCAAGAATCATCACTTCCACAACACCATTGTTAATTCTACATATCTTGAAACCTAACAAACAAGGCTAAATCATCACTTCACAACACTAGTGGGCCTGCTGCTTGCGGCTTTGCGGGTTCAGGTTTCTCGGGTTCGGGTTGACTGCAACCCGAACCCGGCCCAAGTTGCAAATCGGTCCGGGTTCAACCCGGATTTTTCGGGTTCGGGTTAAGCAAATTAGAGTTTGAGTACTGCTGCAAATCGGGTTCGGCGGGCCGGGTTCGGGTTGAACCCGGCCCAAGTTGCATCCCTACCCAAACCTGGCCCAAGTTGCACCCCTAACTGCCACCTCTTTGTTGGAGAGTGGGTCATCATTGTTATAGAAAAAGGGGGAGGGAGGAGCGTACATTTGAAATTGAAAGAAGGTACTGCCACCTCTATCATTGCCGGAAAAGAAGAGAGAGAGAGAGAGAGAGAGAGAGGGAGAGAGGAGCTTGGAAGTTGGAAGGAGAAGAGAAAGGAGAGGGAGAGTGGCGGGAGATGTACCTCCTATGAGCATCATTGGAGGTTTAGGGTTTTGTGGGGAAGCATTAGATGAATCTTGAAGAGTCGGGCTAATTTTAATAGTGAATCATTTTTTTAGCAGATTGAACCTGAAACTTGGTAACATGAACCCGATAATATAAACTGATTTAACTAGATTAACTGTTTTGGATTCCAGTCAGTATGATTCGGTTTGCTCTGAATGACCGATTGGGTTGGTTTATCTTTCCTTGGCTATACTAAAGTTTTATCTTGTATTTGCATTTCCGAATCTAAGTGATGTACTATATTTAGATGATGAAGAATCATTATGCTTAGATTTTGCATTTATCCTACATCATGTTTATCCCATTTATATGGGCAATAAATATATTACATATAAAGTATGTTTGTGTGATTTAAGTAATGTCAGTCATTCTATATTTGATGAACTGATGAATAATGATCTTCTTTTTTTTTTTTCTTTTGGTGTTTGAGTCACAAAATGTCATTACTTTTCCAGGCTTTTTAGTTGGTTTATTTAACCTTCTTTTTGTGGATGTCTTTTGTGCACTCCAAACGCTTTTGAGTTGGCTTATTTCATTTTTTTGACATTATTATTCTAAACTCCATCAGAAGCTTTATCAGTGGTAGTTTATTGTAGAAAATTATAATTCCTGCACAAGTTTGCCATGCCAATTATTGCATTATGTTTGAGCATATTGCTGGATATTATTAACTTCAAGTTGCTGAATCTTACAAGCAGTGTGACTACTCTTACTGGCAACTGCTTTCTGAGTGTTGTACATTTTTATAGGTTTAGAATTATCAGAGCTGGTACTGGGAGGAACCATACAGTTGTGGTGGCTGAAGATGGGAAATCTTTCTCTTTTGGTATGAATAAGCATGGGCAGTTGGGGTCAGGTTCCATAAAGAATGGTTAGTTCAGCATCCATGGATTGATTTGTTGTACCCTGTCATGTACCTTATTTTTCTTGCCATGATTCATCATCATTTAAGAATGTTTTGATTGTTAATTTTGCTGTAATAAGGTTCAATGTATCATATATATGCCCATATCAAGCATTCAACGATCAGTTGCTACCCTTTTTTGCTCATGAAATGCCAGAGAAGATATGCATGAAAATGACAATGTGCCTTTAAGACATTTAATTAATTATGCTCTTCTGTTATTGCTGTTTTAAATTGGACTTGAGTGATGGATCATGTACGCGTCGCTGCTTACATTTGATTAATTATATATCACACTCTAACTTAGGCATACTGATGCTGCTAATAATGATTACAAAATTCAGTTCTATCATCATGTTTATATTTGTAAATTACCAACTCACATCGATAGGATTTCTGATGAATTAATTTCATGTTTATGCTTAATAAATTTCATCTAAATATTAGCAAGTTATATATACCGTGCAGCATAATAAGCACCCATGTAACCATGTGTCACTGAGCCAAGTAAGATACATGGGCTGACAGTAGGACATCATCAGTACGTACAAAATTAAACAAAAGAATGGAGGAAGAGGGAAAATTTTTGATTGTAAATTTTGATTGCTAATGTTATAATGAAAGCCTGAAGCACAAAATTATCACTATTAACAAGTCGTTCTTGCTCGTCAATAGTATTACTTTGGAAACATCTTATATTATGTCTTATCTAGGTGTTTTTTGTTATAAAATATCCAGGAGGGATCTGCTGCTGTTGTACATACATAGTTAATGTATACATTTTATGCATTGATATGATACTGTTCTGATATTGCTTAAAGCTATTTTCTAGCGGCTTCAGGGCATTTTTTAAATATGCTCAGGCCATTAAATTTCATATGCATCAAATTTTTGCTATTTCTTCTTTTAACTAATTTGTTAACCATACACTACTTAGGAGTGAACATTTTGACCTGCAAATATGACATCAATATTGCTCCTTTACTACATATTTAACTTCCAGTTATTTACTTTCTGTAGAAATTGAGCCCTCTCCTGTTGCCTGTTCGGCTTCTGAAGCCACAAATGCTGTTTGTGGGGCTGATTTTACTGTATGGCTGTCGTCGGTAGAAGGCTCCTCCATATTGTATGTTATGTAGAATCTGTTCTGAACAGTGGATATCTCCTTTGCTTCTGTCTGTTTTCATGGTAATTTCAAATGGGTACTAGGTCAGCAGTTTTCTCAGTCAATGATGTTTTACTATCTTCTGCAGAACAGCAGGTCTGCCACAGTATGGACAACTTGGACATGGAACAGACAATGAGGTTTGAATAGGAATATCTTTGTGATCAAATTTTTAAAGTTTTTCACACGTTGAGGTTTGTGTTTTGTGTGCTTTCAGTATAATGTCAAAGAAGGCTCTGTAAAGCTAGCTTATGAGCCTCAGTCTCGTCCTCGAGCAATAGCTGCATTTTCAGGAAAAAGATTGTCAAAGTCGCCTGTGGAACTAACCATACAGGTTCCCTTAATTGTTTTCTTTTGCTTTTTAATGTCATGCATACCTATTCTAAATGAATATTGATCATTTTTTCCCCTCTCTCTTTTGTACTGACTTGCCCAACTACATCAGTTGCTGTTGATTCAAGTGGCTTCGTTTACACGTATGTGCCATGAGCTCCTTCTTTTGCGTATGGTTTTTTCTCTAGTCTTTTATGAGTTGTTTCATATCCCTTTTTTATTCTACTATTTATCTCCAAATTTCCAGTTCGATTGTTCTTTGCAGCTGCATGGCTGTGTACTGCTGCCAAGTCATCTGATATATGCATCTGACTTAACTTGCTTGTTTTTTTTCCCTTTTGCATTTTACTTTGTGGTGACATGACTTCAGCTGGGGATTTGGCGGATATGGAAGGTACTGACAAAAGGAAATTACTACTCGAACTTTCTAATTCTTTTTTGTTGGTGGAAATTTAAGCACTGGAGCTTTGTGTTCTCATAATGTATCTGCTTGCATCATTCTTAAGACTGTTTGATTCAATGATATTCAGGCTGGGTCACAGAGAGCAGAAGGATGAATGGGTTCCCCGTCTTGTTGAAGTCTTTCAAAAGCAGAATGTTCTACCACCTGATGCTATAGTATCAGCAGGTTCTGTCAGTTCTGCATGCACAGCTGGTATTATTTTCTCCTCCTAACATACTATGGCCATTATGAAGCTGCTTTCTGTTTGCCTTTCCAAAAATCTTATAGATTACTTGCTCATTTTGAATTACATATTTAACATGCTAGCCTAGGTCCTGATTGAAGGAAAATGTTGTTATCATTGTACTGTCATTTCATCTGAATGAATTGTCAATTTTGCAAATTTATATTTTTATGAAAGTTCATCTTAATTGGAGGAGATTGCATGCATCTTTTTGTGTGAGGATGACCTCCTAGGAAGAGGGTACATAAATGTGACCCTATCACGTTGCTTCTTGTCCTGATATATAGACCTGACTACAGTAATCGAGGAACTTAAACTTTAGCTATAAATTCTCCTTGATTAGGCTTTTACATTTTTGTCATTGTCGTCCAGTTGTTGAGCTAGATTTTGTTTTTATCTGTGCATATTTATCCGCTAGTTAGGTTGATGTTATGCTTTATTCAATTGCTAATAATATGGGGCGTCCAATCAACTTCAGTGCCTGAGAAATACATCAAGCTTCCCAAGTATTTAACTTGAAGCTGATATCAGAAATGCTTTATTTTAATGCTTATATATACCATATTTTTATCTGGCTGAAATTTAATATTCTGCCACCTGTTTTCATTCCCATCCAAGTCTTTTTGAAGTTTGAACTATTGATTTTGCTCTAAATCAAGTCACCTGCAATGCATGGGCATGATGGTACTAATGCAATTAAAGAAATACTTCTAATTAAATGTTTAGGGATGGACATCACAAGTAGTGGGCGATGTTAACTTGGAAAATACTTGCCTTCATGACTGTATTACTTTTCCAGGAGGAGGTCAGTTATATATGTGGGGAAAATTGAAGACCACAGGCGATGACTGGATGTATCCTAAGCCAGTTATGGATTTAAGGTTTGATTTCTTAAGCATTTGCTCTCAAATAATTAATGGGGAATCACTGGTTACCTTTTAAGCTTTTTTTAGTTAGCTTGACCTTGAACTTTGCTGCCATATTTATATTCATTAGCTCGTTAAATTAGATATTTTGTGTTATTTTAAAAAAGTTTAGTTGGTAATTTGCTGGCATCTTGCATGCACTGGTATGCATGGACATACTTCTTTTCTGCAAATTCAATTGTTTCACAGAAATATATAAGTTTCATGTTTCTGCTTAGAAATGCATCCATAAATATACACACATATATGCTTCTAAATATACATTCACACATATAACTGATGCGTTTTTGATTTATTGAATTAAGTCCATATTTCCTGTTCCTCCATGCATGCTTGTTCTGTAGATACCCATTTTCTTCAAGCACTGTAATGTGTGTTCTTTTTGTTTTAAGATTGCTTATAATAGTAACTAGTTAATTATTTAGCTAACAATTTGTCAAGAAATGTTGCATTGACAGCTTGGTTCTGCTGGTATCCTTTGGACTGGTGTAAGGCTAGCATGTTGTTTAATGTACTAATTGTTGTTATTCTACTAAAGGAAGGGTGGGTGGCATAATTTCATGTGATCGAATCTTATGATCAATTTTGGTACGTGAAATCTGCTTTTGTCTCCTTGGTCTGATTAGGGATCTACATAGCTTTGTAAAGTTATTGCGTTTTGTTATACATTCTGTCCTAATGAATGTGATACCAAAGATTAGGGAGAAGGAGAAGAAATAAAAACTAAAGCTGCATTATGAGAAGAAATAAATAAGACTGTCAAAGATATTATTAGAATGCCTATTGAAATTATTAGTCAGCAATAGCAAGTACTTCCTAAATGATATATTGCGAATAACACTCATGCAACTAAGTTTTTAGCATATGCTATGAACACCATACTGACACCTACTGACGCAATAATGGTCAGTAGTTCGCTAAATTGTATTGTTAGGAGCTCCTAATGTGTGTTGTTGAAATCTCTATCTGTTAGGAACATTCTGCAACTTCCAAGCTGTACATCATAGATTCAGCGTTATAACTAAAAGTCTCTGAATTAGTCTATGAGACAAAATACACAATATTATTAAGTCATATGTGCTAACCTTGGGTACTTTACTACTATCAGTTTGAGAACTTTGATTTAGTTTTTGCTTTCATTTCACTGTTGCCGACCGGTCTAGTTTTTGTGGGCAGACATTATCATTGTTTTCTGCTTGTTCTTTCTTTTTATTTTCCTTTTTTTGGGTTATCAGTGGGTGGAATATTCGATGCATGGCTTCTGGTTATATGCACCATGTTGTTGGTGCTGAGGATTCATGCATTAGTTGGGGCCATGCTCAGTATGGAGAGCTTGGATATGGTCCCCTAGGACAGAAGTATGTGTATTTGCCTTTTTTTTTTTAAATTCATCATCATTTGTGATTATTGTATAATTATTAGAAGAATGATACTTATGTTTCTGCAATATAGGTCTTCTGCGAACCCCAAAAAAGTTGATATTCTTAATGGCATGCATGTCACAAGGTACTTAGTGCACAGCTGCTTTTGTGGATGATAATTTTTCATATCCATATAACTGCCCTAAATTTTGAAACACTTCTGTAGCGTGGCCTGCGGATGGGGTCTTTCTCTGATTGTTGTTGATAGAACAAATGTTGGCGATCGACTGGATCAGGTAACAATGTAGACCATAATATAGGTTTTTTCCCCTACCATGTGCTTCTGGATGTTTATTGTTTTTCCTTTTTAATCTAGGGATTTCATATACTAGTACAAGTTAAGAAAAATCAGATATTACCTCATCAAATAAGTTAGGTCTTTCGTTTTTGTTTTTCCCCTCCATTTTTATTTTCTACAACCACCATTCTAGAAAAAAAGACCTGGATACATAACTTAAGGTGGGCTGTCCTACTAAATCACCTGCTTGGGCGTGGTCAGGAGCATGGTTAGCCTGCTGGACTGGAACTGATCGCGACCAAATGGCCTGCCCAGCCTGGCATGAAATTTTATAATTGGGCCGGTTCTGACAAAATTAAAAAAAAGCCTAAATTAGCTCTGTTTGATCTGAGAATGTGTGTGTGTGTGTGATTTATTGACACACATGCATGCATTTTAGAGTTGATCATGGGCGAGGTGGCTCATCTAGCTCGCTTAGCCCATTTTGAAATTTTGCAA
The DNA here is from genome assembly GCA_900491605.1 of Calamus simplicifolius. Classification (NCBI taxonomy): domain Eukaryota; kingdom Viridiplantae; phylum Streptophyta; class Magnoliopsida; order Arecales; family Arecaceae; genus Calamus; species Calamus simplicifolius. The sequence continues at coordinate 83,378 of UESW01002562.1, read as the reverse complement.
GGTTGGGTACTAAAAAAGTCTTTACTAGATCTTAAATGAGATGAGATTAAGGAATTTGGGCCTGATGGCTAAATAAGGTAAAAAATATAGGCATGATGGCTGGGCTGTACGAGGCTGGGCCTAGGGATGAGCATCGGATTTAGTTACTAATGTATAGCTTGGCCCAGCATTTTATCAGCGCTATGCTGGAACTTAAGTGGGTTCTATGGTCAGAGAAGTTGGGCTAGATGCTACGGAAGTGTTGGAGGGTGATCAGTCAGATTAGAAAAATGTGGCTGTTTGGGTGGGTTTGAATTAAGTTGGTTGGGTGTAAGTCAAGACACAGTAATGGGATCCAAAGGCAACAATGAGACCACAATAGAAGTGGCAAGGGATCCAGCAGTGAGGTACACCTTTTTCCTTTTTCAACCAACCTTGTTTTTCTTTCCTACTTTCCCCCTTTTTTTTCTTGGCTTTCCTTTTTGTTTGGAGTTTGTGGCAGTTATCTCTTCTGCCACTGGCATATTTAACAGTGCCTGGTGTTACCACAAGCAACATAGGTGAGCAATGACAATGGCTAATGCAGACTGTGACAAAGGCTATATTGGTTGCTGCTACTCTGTTGAAAGGATATATGGCTGCAATATGGAGAAAAATATTTAAATTATGTTTTTTGGTTTATTTACCTTCCCCTATTTTTTTGGGCTTATATTTTTCTTTTAAGGTGCCTTAACATTTTGGTTCCTGCCTATCATATAGGTTCTGGGGAAGCCTGTCATTGTCCATCATGCACCCATGGTGCTTTCCGACATCAGACTACAGTATGAATGGTAGCCTTCACCCAGTACCATGTACCCCTCTAACCTTGAGGAAGGTGGAAAACATTCTCATGGTTATGGTACAATCAGCAAGGGATTTTATCATCAGGCTAGCTAGCACCTTCAAGATGTCAGAATTATATTGCTGACTAGGAACTATGCGTTTACCTTTATTGTAAAAAGTAGTTATATGTTCTCTATGCTTAGCGTCATGTGAAAATATTGTTTGTTGCTTTCTGGTTAACTTCTTTGATCCACTATGATACAATTATCTGATATGTGCTGTAGTGATTCTGTGGCTTGACTACACTGTTTCTTAGATCAGTTAATATTTATTAATGAGCTAATTAAAATATGGTTATTAGATGATCATTTCCAGTCTTTTCACCTGATTCGTTTATCAGCCTTTGACTCTGCACCACATGTGATGCACACTTGAATTGTCATTATATGACTATGTTTATGAACATTACTTCTTATTGGATAAATTCCTGTTTAGAAAACTTAATACTGATAAACTGAAAGTTATACCTTGTACTACTTTTTTATGCAAATTTGGAGCAAACAACCCATTTGTAGGGCCTAGCCTTTGTAAGTCTAGAAAGACTGCAGTTACTGCATATGAATCATTGCCAGGCTTAACTGTAGGACTTGTTGGCTAAACTGATGTTGCTTGGTTCCTAATGGCCTTCATAAAATTTTCCTGTATGGTTGAAAATATCTTACCCTTGATTTTGTGAAACAATAAACAGAAATAATTACTATATATTATCGATAGGTTATCTTGTGAGATGTGAAGCCAATAATGACCCTATCCAAATTCAAGCATATTTGTTTATAAGTTGGTGGGTCAGACTTCAATTTATCTTTATTCTGAGTGATTAGGGATTGGAATTTGGTTTCCATAAACTCAGCATTGATAGATATCAAGTTTGATCCATATTTTAGTTGTGATAGCCTTCTGAATTGGTTGCCTCAATTGCAGCTTCTTTGGAAATTCATTAGTATATCAAGATGCTTCAAATTTTAGCAAGTCCATACCATTAGCTTTTGTTACCTTGCATCTGTTAATTTGCTTATCAGTAATTTCGTGGTTCCTGGTTCCTGGTTCCTGGTTCCTGGTTCCTGATTCCTGATTCCTTCCATCGTTCTTCCTTTTTGAAGTCAAGACAGAGATTCACATGTGCGTGATTGCACACATCCATGTTTGTACACAAGGTTTTAAATCTCGTGAGATGAGGCTGTCCTGATTTTTTACGGGATGGGATATCCTGCCGTCTTGCCTTGGCTTGACTCAAGGGATGTCCTAAGTCATATCAATTGGGGCACTGGGATGATAGCGAGATGGTCTTGTCTTATTATTTGGGGCAACAATTCATCTCGACATTCTATGGGCCATCCTGCTAGGACCTAAAACCCTTCCTGTAAATGCAAATGTGTGCATGTGCATGCATACATGTACATGAAATCAGAATTTGCCACTAAATGAGCTTTTAACTTGATTTTCATAGTTAGTAGTATTATATTCCTTTTGACTTTTTAGACAATTCAGTGGTGCTTTGGAATTGCTAAAGAGAAATATGTAGTCGCGTGCGCATGCGAAAAAAATATTTGTATAAGCTGCACTTCTTGCACCTAATCTTCTACCTTCTATGGAGACAAATAAATTAGGTTTCATTGAAATGCAAAATCTCTCTTTCTTGTTCTTCATAATGGAAGTATCACTGTATCAGCTTAGATCTATTGTAGAAGGCTATGGATGCACCTTTTCTCTCTAGGGCTGATTAAGGATGTTGGCTGGGAATGGAAATATTCTTTTTCATTTTATGCCAAAGGAAGGTGAAAATGTTTATATAATAGCTAAATGGGGAAGATGATGTTTTAAAATATTGATCAAATTAGATGCCTTAATGGAGAGAATAATGGGGCCTTTGGAAAGATAAGGAGATTAAATGAACGTAGAGACATTATTTCACAAATTGTTAGATTGTACTGGAGATTGTTTAGAAAAGAACTATCAAGGGTTTGTCTAGTTTCTCCTCCGAAAATTGATAAAACTAAAGTTGGGATAACTTGAGAAAGGATCCAGTAGGGCAAGGCATTATCATCGGATGAAATAATTGGTTTAAAAAATTGGATGATATGTGGGCTAACTTGTTTTCTTAGCCTAAAAGCCCATTTGTTGGAGTAGCATAGTACGTGTCTGTGAGCACAAATGCAACACATAAAGTTACTCTAATTATCAAGGAGCTAAATTAATGAGCCACTTTTTAAAGTTATGGGATACTTTAATAGATATTAGAAAAAAAAAACTATGAATATGGACTCGGTGAACCAATTTGCTTTAATAGTAAAAACTCAATAATTGATGCCATCTTCTTAGCCAATTAACAAACAAATATGGAGAAAAGGGAAATATCTCTATACAGTCATTATTAAATTTAATAAAAATCTTCTTGGGATACCAAGAAGATTATTTGGTGGGGCTTTAAGAAAGATGTGCATTTAAGAAAGATGTAGCCAACCCCATGTAGTTGGGAAAAGGCTTAGATGAGTTGAGTTGAGCTTTAAGAAAGATGTGCATCGACAATACATTGAAATTATCGATAACTATGCTAACGCATATGGCAAGATTTAAGAATGAGTATAATCACTGTACATAGTATAGATCTGCAGTTAGGACCATATTTATTTATGCCAATTGTAGTCAAATTTACTGCTAATAATTAGGAGATTGTACTATGATGTATGCCATTTATGGATGATATAAAGATGTTTGATGAGAAATGGATGGAATTAAATGCTAAATTGAATCTATAAAAGAAAGTTTTAGAAAATCTGTACCTCAAAATTGGTAGAATAAAAACAATTATATATAATGCAATTTTTGTGAAAAAAAATGAAGATGAAGCTCCGATTAAGATTGATGAATGAGAGTATGATAAAGATATCAATTTTTTCTTCAGATTCCATTGACAAATTACTAAGGAGATAGGTGAAGATATATGTAATAAAATAAGAGGTGTTGGATGACGCCGAGAGGTGATCCTGCAGTATGATACGATAAATGCATATCTTAGTGATTTGCTAGAAAATTGTATATTATAGTAAAAAAGGTCTGAATGTTGCATAATTTAAAAGTTGGGCAATAGAAAGTTGAGTATAGAAAAGAATCGAGATGATTCTCTGGTAAATTTAGAGAGTCGTTGTTAAGCCTGATTTACATGGTTGACCTTTTCCTTGTCAGCTAAAGCTTCTAGGGTTAATTGGTTAGTTAACTTAATTATCAAAGCTCAGGTTTGTTTGAGGTTGTGAGTTTGAATCCCGTCCATGCTAATTATTTATTTAATTATCTCGATTGTAGTCTTGACTCATTTTGGTCATTGTTGCCCCTCCACATGCATGGTTTGGGCTAGATGTGAGCCTTTCTTCTACTGGCTTAAGTTTTTGGGGTCAACCGGTTAGTATAACGAGAAATAATTATTACATTGGAGGAGCTATAGAGTCACTAATTAAGGACAGTGATGGAGAATAGATTGAGATGGTAGATCATGTACAATAATGAGCACATATACAATCAATATTTTAAATGTCTAAAGATTAACAAAATACGTTTATACAATAATAATAGGAGTTAGGCTTGGCTATATTTGAATGTAGTAAGTTCAGCTCATAATAATAGCAATGTTTTTATAAGAATAGCAATATTAATTTCACTAGCAATTAGTTTGCTATGTTTTACTTGATTCTTATTACAAATGATTCTATGGATGTTAATTAAAATTATTAATATACATGTATCTAACCTGCTTTCACGAGCAACCCAATCATTAGCTTGAACTCTTACCTTATTTGCTTGGGCATGCATGCGGCTGGCCACATATGTGGTTGCACAATTCCTAAAGAGCCTACATGGTCCACTAATGATAAGTAGGGTGCATTTACATTTGCATAATGCTAATCATACTACATCCATGCAAGTATGGTCACAAAGTGCTAAACAAACCGACTTTGCAGCCATATGCAGCCTAATGTCACTTGGTTGCTGAATATAGGGTATATGACGTGGTCAAGGTAACGCATGCATGTGCGGCTGCATATACAACTTTATGCACTACATTTTAAAAAGTTTTTTAATGTTGAAAGATGAAGAATCGAGGCATTGAAAGAGTCACAATTACATGAATGGAGGCATGGTTTTAAATCTTGGTGGGACATCTCGTGGGATGTTGGGATGGGTTACCCTCTCAAGTTTTTGGAGGGGATTCCCTTGCCATTGTCCTAACATTCCAATCGACGTGTACTGGGACATTTTCCTTCCATGGGTTGGGATGGCAGCGTGTTTTGTTCCATAGAAAAATTGGAGCGATCCGCCTCTTGGGATTTAAAACCTTAGATGGTAGTAGTGAGAAAGGATATGGGAACCTTGACATAACACAAGTACTATTAAATAGGAATATTACATAATTGAGGATCAGAAAGCTGGCCCCACTTTTTATGATAGTGTTTGAACTTTGCTGCACATTTGCCTTTTCAAAAATGATAATCTCCTACTTTAGTTTTTCTTTCCTTTTCTTTTTGTTTGTGACTTTGTTTCTAGCAATGCATCAAATAGTTATCAAATCCTTTATTCACAAAATTTTATAAATCAATGGACTATTATCCTTTCTAGCAATGAATTCAAAGACTTCAATTATGTTGGGAATAGGCAATAAATTTTCTTCATGAGCTCTTTTGTTTCTTATATCCAATGGCTAATCTTGGGTTCCAGATATATACATGCATAATTAAATACCTTAACAAGTAATATATTCTAATCAAGGTCAGTCGTGCTGACTTGCATGGGCTATGCCATACCATAGCGATAAGGTATCAAGGTTTGATTTTGTATGCATCAAATCGGTCCCAATCAAGCAGAATCGTCTTGTATTGCTCGGCACTGACCCATCCCGTCTGGTTTTGTGCTGAAAGTGTGTATGTGTATCCTATCTTGGTACGGATTATGTACCAACCATACCGTATCTTACTAATAATGCATCAGGATGGTTTTCGGCACCTGTTTTGTGGATCTTGTTTCTAATGATTTATGTTCAATATTTAAAACTTGCTGTGCATATATGTATATGTGCTTGCTTCTCTCTCTCTCTCTCTCTCTTTTCCCCGCCACATGTGTGCACACGTATGCGAGCACACATTCATAGCATTATTTGTTTATGAACATGTCCTTTATCTTCTTCTTCTTCTTCTTTTAAGTTTGTTGAATCAGATACTTGAATTTAAATATTTGTCTGGATCGGATGCTTGCATTTGTGTCTATGAATACTGCTTTTAGCCTTGTGTCCTGAAGTTTTAAAGTTATCCATTTAACATGTTAATAGAGGAAAAAAATCTATGTAGTGGGTAAATTTAACAATAAAATGTCATGGTGGTGCACAATGTGTGGTGATTTATAAACCTAAACCTAGATTATTCTCTTTATTCTATGTTCTTTGCTGATTGCTTTAGTAGTAACTTTTTATCTAGGCATATGGTCAAGAGTCATTGAAATAGATTCTGAAGCTGGTGATTGAATGTTTAAAAGTTTATTATGATTTACATGGGGGAAAATATGGTGTAAGGGATAACTTTGAGAATATGATCTTTTTTGTTGCTCTTTGTTTGGGGACGATAGTATGATTCATTTTTGGCAGTTTAAGTAGTTTCTATTCAAATTTCAGAGTGTCAGCCCAGAGAAAGAAGTTACCAGAAAAGAAAAGATATAAATAAAGAAAAGCAAAGCAAGTAACTTATGGCTTGTCTGGTAATGTCTTTGTTTTCCTTGTTAGTTTTCAAAATTCAAGTTGAAAAATGAGTTAGATTTCTTTTTTCAAAATTCTTTTTATTAGAACTTTTGAGAGCACAGGTTATTGTTTTTAAAAAAGAGGCGAAATAGATGGTAGGAATTGTGGAAAATTTTGAAACAAATTTTAACAGCTTATATTCCTAGGATCAGACTGATTTTCTAGAATCAGGCTGATCTAATTAGAATATTCTAGGATTAGGCTGATTTCCTAGGATCGAACTGATCTTGTAAGATCAAGTTGATTTCTTAAGATCAGGCTGATCTAATTAGAATATTTCATAAATCATGAGATCTACCTAATTAGAATATTTCATAAATCATAGAATCAGCCTAGTCAGTTTCTTTTTTTAGTAGTTAGGTTTTGTACATAACTAACTTTTGCGCATTATATAAAATGAAGCGAGAAAAATTTATTCTTTAATTTTTGACATGGTATCAGAACACTAGGATTTCACACCTTGGGATTTTTTTTTCTTCATTACAAGTTTTTGCTTGCTCGTTTTTGGCCTTCATTGCCGACTTATTGTTGGCCTTCATTGCCGGCATTCCTTTTTTTGTTTTTTGCCTGTTGCGCCAGCCTTCATAGCTGGCATTTTTTCATAGACTGCGATGCCTGAGATTGCTGAAACAAACAAACTCCCTACTTCAAGTCGAGAATGGAATCAGCGAAGTGATCAAAAAATTCAGCAACAAGCTTATCAAGCTTATCAAATAAGAGGACAAACAAGGAACAATGGCCAAGCCCATGTTGTTGTGACTCAATAGCATGAAGCAGCACCACAAGAGCCAGTTGCTCTCAACCAAGAAGTCGAAAGGTTGAGATCCCTTATTGGCAATCTTGACAAACTTCAGGTACTTGTTCATCGGCTTATTCAGGTGAGTTTTTTTTCTCGGTTGGATTAAATGCCTCGGATAGAACCTTTGCCAACCCTTGGGTTTTAGACTCTGGAGATACCGACCATATGACACACTCATCAAATGTTTTTTCCACATTTCCTATGCCCAAGCAGTAGAAAAATAACCACAGCTAATGGTTCCTTGACCACTGTAGCAGGTGTAGGAGATGTTAGAATAAGTCCATTTATCCTAAGAAATGTTCTTCATGTTCCCAAATTATCTGCTAACTTTGTATCTGTTCAAAAATTCACTCGGGATTTATGTTGCAATGTGGTTTTTCATCATAGTCCTTGTATATTTCAAGACAAGGATTTGGGAGGACGATTAGACTTGCTAGAGAATGTGATGGCCTTTACTATCTTGAAGCACCAAGCCAATTAAGCACGCTAAGAGCAAGTTATCTCATTCTTTTATTTCTGAGAGTTTTTTATCCAATAAAGAAAAGGTTTGGCTTTACCATCGCCGACTTGGATATCCATCATTTAAGACCATTAAAATTCTATTTCCTTTTTTGTTTAAAGCTTTAGATGTCAAGAATTTCCATTGTGAAGTACGTGAACTTGCTAAACACAAACATATATCATTTTCAATTAGTAATAAAAGAAGTTCTGTTCCTTTTTACCTTGTTCACAGTGACATTTGGGATCCATCTACTATTCCTAATGTTTTTGGGTGGTTTGTGTCGTTTATTGATGATTGTACTTGTGTTACTTGGATTTTCTTAAAAATAAGTCTGATGTCGGTATCATTCTCTCAAACTTTCACTTCATGATTAAAAATCAATTTGGGGTTAATATTAAAAGATTTTGGTCAGATAATGCTAAGGACTATTTCAATCGAGTTCTTACTCCATACTTTCAAAAAGAAGGAATAGTACATGAGTCATTCTGTGTCAATACCCCACAATAAAATGGAGTTGCAGAAAGAACATATGGCCACATTCTTGAGTCAACTCGAGCCTTCATGTTCCAAAAGAATGTACCAAATTTTTTTTGGGGGGGGAAGCAGTTCTTACAGCTATACATCTTATAAACCGATTGCCTTCTAAAGTCTTGGGTTTCAAAAGTCCAATGGAAATGCTTTTAACATTTTATCCTAATTTAAAAACCACAAATAACCTTGTTCCTAGGATATTTGGATGCGTGGCATTTGTCCATATTCATAGTCAAAATAGGGGGAAACTTGATCTAAGGGCATTGAAGTGTGTCTTTGTAGGTTATTCTTCGACTCAAAAAGGGTATAAGTGTTACCATTTTCCATCAAAAAAATTCTATGTTTTAGCAGATGTTACCTTCAATGAACAAGAGTCCTATTACATTGTTCCTTATCTTCAGAAGGAGAAGTTTGTAATGAAAGATAAGGACCTTTTTCCTCTTGAGTTGCTATCGTCATCCTCATTTCCTTCCTCAAATTCAAGTTCTCAATCAGCTTCATGTCCTTCCCTTGTATCCTCAAGTCCATGTCCCATGCTCAATTCGATGTCTATGCTTATGTCTATGTCAGAAAATTCTCCAGCAAGATCCCTTATATCCTCAAGTCCATGTTCCATGCCCGATTCGATGTCTATGCCTATGCCTGTGTCAGGAAATTCTCCAGAAAGATTTAACTATGCTCTTAAGGATGAGAGATATGGCAAGGTATATTTAAGGAAGGAGATGGCTATCCCTGAATTTATACAGATCCAAGAGTCCAATCCGAATTCTACGAATGAGGTAACAATTTCTGAACTTACATTACAAATTGAGATTGAGCCTTATAAAATTGATGACGATTTAAACCTTCCCATTACAATTAGGAAGAAAACTAGAGAGTGCACAAAATGACCTTTATATTCTCTCTCAAATTTTGTCTTTCAAGAATTTTTTATCATCTCATAGAACCTTTCTTGTTAGTCTAAACACTTGCTATATCTATCACCGTATTCGAGGCTTTATCCAATGAGAAATGAAAACAAGCTATGAATATGAAAATGGAAGCATTGGAGAAAAACAAGGCTTGGGAGCTAGTAAAGTTGCCTATAGAAAAAAAAAACCGTGGGGTGTAAATGGATTTATATAATGAAGTATAGAGTGGATGGATCACTAGAGAGATATAAAGCAAGATTGTTGGTCAAGGGGTATACACAAACCTATGGGGTGGATTATCTAGAGACTTTTGCTTCGGTTGCAAAGATGAACACTGTCAGAATATTATTGTCTTTAGCAGCTAATTATGGTTGAGATTTGCAGTAGTTTGATGTCAAGAATGCATTTTTGCATGGAGAACTAGAGGAAGAAATATATATGAAAATTTTATTCGATTATGAAAAAGATTTGGTAGCTCATACTGTGCGTAAGTTGAAAAAAGCTTTGTATGGACTCAAACAGTTTCCACGGGCATGGTTTAGGAGATTTGCAAGAGTTATGATAGCCACAGGATACAGGCAAAGTCAAGGGGACCATACATTGTTCATTAAGCACTCACCTTCAGGGGGAGTTACAGCTCTTTTAGTGTAGTTGATGATATAATAGTGATTGAAGATGATGATCAGGAGAAACGATTCTTAAGTCAATGTTTGGCTAAGGAGTTTGAGATCAAGGCATTAGGGAGGCTGAAATACTTTCTCAGAATTGAGGTGGCTCACTCGAGGCAGGTATATTTATCTCTCAACGAAAGATGTTACAGATCTTCTCAAAGAAACATGTAAAACAGTATGCAAATCGGCAAGTACTCCAATAGATCCTGATCATAGACTTGGCCTAGCAGACGGAGATTTTGCAGTAAATAGAGAGATGTACCAACGTCTGATAGGAAAACTCATTTATCTGTCTCACACACAACCAGATATAGCTTATGCAATGAGTGTAATTAGCCAATTTATGCATTTGCGAGCAGCTTACAGGGTGTTACAGTATCTCAAGGGAACACCAGGAAAAGGTATTTTGTTTAAAAGGAATGGAGGTTTAGTACTTGAGGCATATACAGATGCAGATTATGCTGGTCAATTGTAGATAGAAGATCAACTTCAGGTTATTATTCTTTTCTTGGTTGGAATCTCATGACGTCAAGGAGTAAGAGGCAAAGTGTGGTATAACGATACAGAAGCAGAATTTCGAGCAATGACTCAAGGAGTGTGCGAACTACTTTAGCTAAAGATTATTTTAGAAGACTTGAAAATCAAATAGGATGGTCTAATGAGATTTATTATGACAACAAGTCAGCAATCAGCATAGCACACAATCCAGTACAGTATGGAAACAGATTGAAGTGGATAGACACTTCATCAAAGCGAAGTTGGAGAGCGGATTGATATGTACACCTTATGTTTCCACACATGGCCAACTTGCAGATGTGCTTACCAAGGGTCTAAGTAGTTCAATGTTTCAAAATGTAGTGTCCAAGCTGGAATGAAAATATCTATTTACCAGCTTGGGGGAGTGTGAAAAATTTTGTAATAAATTTTAACAGCTTGTATTCTTAGGATCAGACTGATTTCCTAGAATCAAGCTGATCTAATTAGAATATTCTAGGATTAGGCTGATTTCTAGGATCGAACTGATCTTGTAAGATCAGGTTGATTTCCTAAGATCAGGCTGATTTTCTAAGATCAGATTGATTTAATTAGAATATTTCATAAATCATGGGATCTACCTAATTAGAATATTCCATAAATAATGGGATCTACCTAATTAGAATATTTCATAAATCATAGAATCAGCCTACTCAGTTTCTTTTTTTAGTAGCTAGGTTTTGTATATAACTAACCTTTTGAACATTACACAAAAATGAAGAAAAATTTATTCTTTAATTTTTGACAGGATAACAAATTTTTCATGTAAATGCCATCTGCTGTATCAATCTCCTTGTGTATTTCACAAATTTGTAGAGCGATCAAAATCTAAAAGTAGCAATGATGCCGAACAGGCCCTTAGATTTTTTTTATAATTTATTGTGTGCTTTGGAATCTTTGGTTATGTTATATATACCTAATGGTTTAACACCTTCCATGGACTCTAAAAATTATGAATAATAGATATAACTATATCAAGTTAATAAATTAATATAGTTTTCATATTATAATATTTTATGTGGAAGATGTCTTATGCACCATATGTGTTAGAATAACAAAGGATTTACTTTAAATAAAGATTATGACATTTTGTGAATTTGGTTGTGTGGTGCATTTCACAAGATGCAAGAAAAAGGTTTTCAAGGTCTTGCTTAGTTTTGTCGACAACAAAAACCTGCAAACTTAAAAATGTACTAAAAATCGGAAAGTTAGAGTTTGGTCTTGCAAAAATACTTTCTAGAGGCTTAATATATACCTAACAGTAAGCTACACATTAAATGCACATGCCGGCACATAAAAAAATGTCAAAGTAAGACCTTTTGCCTAGAGTTTGTTAACTTGGGCCCTATAAATTCAGTAAATTGGGCCCTATAAGATGTTTTGGTTGAAACTTTAAAATTGACTTTAGTTTTGGATCAGTTCGGATGAAACTGTAACATTTAGGTTTTGGTCTCAAAGTTAAAGGTGATGCTACAAACCATGGTTTAGCGAAGTTACTTGCATTCACTATGTTGCTTATCATGTAATATGTTGTACAAGTTTTTTATGTTTTAGCGTGTTTATGCTTATTACCTGCACACAAGTGTTACATGGACGGTACATCTTTTGGGTTTGTTGCTGGCGTCCCCATGTGGACATGACATGACATGCCCAAGACAAAGCTCTTTTCCTTCTTTGCTTTGCTTAGCATGCACCGCTCTTCTGTCCATCCCTAGCCAACTAAGGGAATAAATCATGTGTTGCCCTCACTAAATTGATACCACATCTCACCATACCAAAGAAAGGGGAGAAAATTGCAAGAAATAAATGGACGAGAGAACCGGAGGAGAAATCTAGGGCTCAATATACTTGCTGCTGTTTCTCCTTTGATGCTTCCCATGGCCCTAAGGTAGTAATTCCACCACTCTTTCAGGTCTTGATCACCTTGGATGTGGAGGGGATGTTAATGCATCTAGGCTTAAGCTGTTGGCAACCTTTCCTTTCTCTATGGTGATCCCTAGGGTTTGTGGGAATGCAGTTTAAATAAAAACGGCGGTTAGAGGGGTTCTTGGTCAGATGGTCGAACATGCAAAGCTGACATAAGAAAGTTGTCCAGACCTTTTATTTGTGTGGGGGCCCACTACTAAGTTATGTGATGGAGACTTGGTGCTAAACAAATATGGCCCGGACAATGCTGTGGTCCAAAGACTTTGTTTACCTATGTCTCACAATATTTTCAGACCCAAATATACAACTAGATAATTAGAGATGATTCCAAATAAATTCATATGTATTGATATTAATATTAAATTGCAATGTCATGTCATTGTGTCCTAATTTTTTAGGTAAGATTGTTCGAGATACCTGAACGCTTAGACCCACGACTTGTGTCTAGGTAACACTGGCTTGCTGTACTTTTCAAGTAATATTTGATTTTACATGAATTTAATTAAAGTTTTTAAATCTCAATACGTCGGTTATCTTGATGAATGGTTGAGACCAAGATGAACCAAGATCTTGGTTTATCTTAACTGATATGGTTAGTAGGAAAATTTAGGGGGAACCAAGATTTTCTGATATCTTAGCTGATATTTTTGTACCAAGATATCAAAATCTCAGCAGTTGCGGTAAAGCTAGATTAGAACCATAATGAAGTATTAATTCTAGTATTTATTAATTAAGAAATCCTATTTAAGTGAAATAGAGATTGAAAAAATATCAGCTGATTTGAATATCATATTAGCTGATATCTCAGATTTTATTGATTTATATTGACTGAGATAATGGGGCCGATGGTTTTACATATGGTGTTTGATGGCTGATATTGATACAAACCAAGATATCTGCTGAGATGAAAATGTTGAATTTTATAAACTCGCCGACGTAGGACAAAGTGAAAGTGTCAGGTTAATCGGGGAGAATAAAAGGAAATGCCAATAAGTTTAGGAATTCAAACCCAAGCAAACAAGAGGGCATTCCTTGGCTAGGTTAGGTGTCTGCGTCGTGGTTTGTTCTAAGTTTAATTAGTTTTTTAGTATCTCCAGATGGCAGCAAGGAAGTAGATGACTGACATTGCATATTTTAGGACAAGAATGACTCTGGAAAACATAATTAGGAAACTTTTATCATATGGATTTTGAATGAATATTTTATTTTACATGTTTGATTGGGTTCCGCCGACCCCATGTAGTTGGGAGAAGGCTTAGATGAGTTGAGTTGAGTTGTATGTTTGATTGGGTTCCACTTCACCAAACATATGGTTATGTATATAATTTTCTTAAAGCACTGTCATGTCATGTATAGAGGCAGTCTCAGGATATCAGGGCCTGTTATGCTCCTTTTATTTTAAAGAACTGCATCCAGCCTTCTGATAATGCTTTGAATTTTGCATGTTAGACTAGCAGTTACCTTAGTACTGCATATATTTTTGTTATCATTCGCCTTCTTGTAAAATTATGATCAAGCCTTTCTTTTTGTTGATTGTCTTGGAATGTGTTTTTGCATAGTGTTAACAATCCATGCAGTAACCTCTAATCAGTCAAATGTTTGCTCTTTTTCCAGCTCGAAGTTTATAATGGTCAAAGTTCTGCTGATGGTATGTCTACACTGCTATTCAAGCACTTTTCTGAGCTATAACTATATATTTCATTGCCGTTACTTGAAGTTTGATGGTTTGGTTTTAGTGTAGCTAGAGCAAAATTTCCGGATTTGTCAATCTCACAAAATATCTCTTTATTTCAAATATTATCTCATCGAATTGCTTACCCAGTGATCGCAAACCATTTAAACTAGCAATCTGGGATAGGTCAAGACAGCTAAATAAAGTTTTTAGGTTGTGTCATTATGTTGTTAATGTTCATGGTTGGAATCACTTCATATCATTTTCGAATGGAGGCACCTAAAGAGGGATGTAAGCTGAGTTGTAATTTTCTTGCTAGTCTAGGTTGTCCGTTGGAATTAGAAGGGACGTGGAGTCTCAGCCCTTGCTGGGCCTGTTGGATGGGAAACTTTTGATCATGAAGGTGAACCTATTTTATAGTTGGTGGTCATATATGAGACGGGATCTGATAACCATGGAACAGGAAAAACATAATTTGGTGAATTTCTCTAAGCTGAATTCTGGTTACTCATTTCTTCCTGACTGTAACGATTCCCAATCTTTGTCTCGGACTTCATATATTTCAATTTAGCTTGTGTAATTCAGTTTAAATGACATTTCAATTTTGCTTGTACGATACAACTTCTATCACTGCCATGGTGATTTACAAAATGAACCCAAGTGGTTTAAAAGGCATGTTGGTATTTTCTGAGACACTGGTCAATGGTTGGATTAGGTGATCAAAGTGATGGATTGTTTGCAAAAATTGTGGGACAGTGGACAGGAGGTGGAAGGATGTATTTGCTTTTTACTTAGTTTTGAGTAGATAGGCGACTTTTATTGAGATCAAAGAAGACTTGTGGTACAAAAAAATGAGTGATTACAAAATGCAATAGCTTCTTGACCACATGAAGGTATGTCCTGATGGTTATTTTATGGAACATAAGCAGTTGTGGAAGCTGTATCATATTCTTGGGTCTTGAGCAGTGAGGAAAACTTGCAGGTTCCTTGGTTGAATCAGAGATGTTCAGAAAATTTTCCATGTAGAACACTTCTTACCCGTACAAGTCTTTTCCGCTCTAATCGTTGATTCTGTGCAAAAATGGAAGTGCTATCTGATGGAAGAATGGCCTGAGGAAGATGGTAATTTCTTTTTTTTTGTACATTGGAGGTTAGGTTGGACGGCATGCCATACCCTTGCTTGCCATCCATGGACTCCTGGACGTCATGATTGAGAAGCCAAGTAACAGGGGTTTGATTTACTTTGTCAGAAGGGGAAGGTGAGAAGCATTGTGAAGGTAACATGGAAGACAATTTAGGGGTGCTACTATGCCTCATTTCAATCCTATCTTGCTCTGTAGTTTCATTTCCTTTCAAGAATTTATTCAAAATATTTGAATTTATAGATCATTTTATGGGATATCTATCAAATAGGCCACTTTTATACTGTCATATTTTATTTGGTAAAATATAATCTGTTGCATTTGTAGTAGAGATTTGAGGATGCTGTTAAATAAAGCAGTTCTCTAGACTTTCAAAAAGCAATGACTTGGGTGTCTTATTAAACTTCTTGAGCAAGCGTATTTTTTTCTTGATTAGACAGTGTAATGGATGTATAAAATTTATCAGACAGCATTTAAGCTGAGAATTTTGTGGATGTCTAATGCAACATCTAATTAAGTTATTTCCACTGCAGGAGTGGAGATAATGAGAATGAAACTATCTTGACTGGTAAGAACACAAACAAAAAAGCACTGCTAATTCTTCCGCAAATTCCAAGAAAGGAAGAAGGGGGACTCATCAGATTCTGAAGATGAAGAGGACGAAAGCATGGATGATGAAGACATGAACGGTGAGATGGAGAACACAAAGGGTAAGAGGGGTGGCAAAACATCCAGTAGAGGCCGAGGAAGGGGTGCCAGAAAAGGGGTGACTGAGGTGAAGAGTTCAGGAAGAGGGAGGGGTCGCCCTAAATCTGAGAAAGGTTCTGGCAGTGGCCATGGGCGTCTTGAAGCTGGGAAAGCAATCTCAGGACGTGGCCATGGGAGAGGGAGGGGTGGCAAGAGGGGGAAGTCTAGTAGGTGATCATTTGCTAGCAGACACCGCAAATTTTGTCTGGGATAGCAAATTGGGTAGATTTGACACTGTGACTTGGAATTTTCTTTATATTGCATTGATTTCAATTTTAATGGCTTTTTGGCATAGTAACTTAAAAAGGACTTCATTGTCATTGGTGAGGATGGGTGAAAAAACGTGAAAATGTTGTATATCCATTTGTCTTGTATTTCTGTTGGTGTTAAAGAAACCTTCATTTATTGTATTGTTTGTTTGTACACTAGATAGCTTCTATCAATTTTCTAAAATTGGTCATGAACTCCTGACCCCATACCACCATGATTAGAGTGATGCCTCCAGTCTTTCGTTGGTCAATCTGTAGAATTGTTTTCAGCTGAACGCCTGTAAAAGAGTAGCTATGGGGTGCAAGGATGCCACGCAGAAAAGATCTATTTGTTTTGCGACAAATAGGTGTACATATTCTTATTATGATGAAGCCTTTGCTATACTTGCAGGATGGCGTCTTGGATGGTTTGATTTTGGCTGTTCTTCAGATGTGGCGTTGATGTTGTCTTCCTGATGCACAATATTTCTCATTCTGGGAAGCTATCGTCTCATTCAGCTGCCTGGTTATATTGTGAAAACTCTGAGATGATCATGTGCTCTTGAGCAGGTCATTTGAAGCCTTGATCTAATTTCATTGGGGTATTTGATGCCGTAATGTTGATACCTAGTTTAGTCTGAAATAAAGGAGAAGTCATTAGAGAAGACCTTGAAACGGCGGTTGTGGATCAACTTTTTCCTTGCCGTATTCTGTTTCTGTACAAGGCTAGGACAGCCAACTAGGTTAACTTCATGCTACAAGGATCTAGCAAGAGCGTCCTAAAACTTTTCTTACCTGGAAATCTCGACAGGAGTATCCCCTGGCCGAAATCTTGGCCCGTTGTCCTGACCTTGATCGCTGTCTGGTTGGCAGCTTGATTTGCTTCTTGGCAATAATATATGCGAGATGGTGTTCCATGAGATCATGGGATGTGAAGCATTGGAGTCTCTCGTCTCATCTTTTGCAAAATTAGGACGAGGTTAAATGGTTACTTTGAAATAGAAGTTTTTTTTGTCTGCAGCGGATCAGCCACAACCCAAGTTGTTGGCATGCCCTTTTTAATCAAACAGTTAATGCTCCGCGATAAAAGGTCCCTTTCCCTTTGATGGCTTCAGTTGTGGCACGAACAAGACGATTCTCGAATCTTGCAGTATATGGCTGGCACCAGCTGCAGGACGTGAGCGGAAATGGCCGTCTTTGGTGGTTTTGATTCACCCATGTTCTCTAGGGGTCCATTGAACAGAAGTGGGTTGCTTCAGTCCTAGGCCTGGAAGGCAGAGGGGACTGACTTTTTGAAAAGCCGAAGCTTGCCTCACCGTCCAATGTGCGTGGGACCAAACTACTCTTTTCTCAATAACTGTTTTTCTATCTACAATCAATTAGTATAAAAACAAATATTCATCTCAAGTAGAAATGTATCAGATACAAGCAAAACAAAATCCGGCAACCCATTTCTCCTTAACATTTTGACTAGTTTATTATTTATTACACTTCATACACAATAGAGTTTACCTGTACCAATGCACGATATTTTTCTTGCAGCATTTCCGGCATTACTTATTGTATAGGAGGTATCACGGTAGTATTATTTACCAATCCCATTTTTTCTGTGTTGTTGGAATTGCTTGTAATTTGTATATTCTTATTCTATATTCCATCATCTTCCAAGTTCATAGCAGTCTCAACCTGCAATCAAGAACAAAACGGCTACATTCCTTTGATAGCTATCTAAGGGCAGAGGTGATTCAGTCAATAAGATGATCAGAATTCCACATGGTAATGTGATAGCCATTCCCTACTATCAGACCCCTCTTAACGTATGCCACTCTACGTTCAAACGTTGGCATATGGTCTTCCACCTTTTTTTAACTCATGAAACCTGTAGATTAGATTGGGTGCCCTTTTATTTTGCAGCCCGATTCCGTAGTTGATTTAGTTAATCGTCCTGTACTGTCTCTAAGCACTTGGATCAGTCATGTAACTATAGATAAGGGACATAACAACAATAACTCTTCCAAGGTTGCAATGGGTACTGACTAGCTCAAGGTTAACATTAGTTGGTGAGGAACTCCTTTATCTCCAACACAGCTTATTAGACAGAAACCACTTGTTTGTGGGATTATCCAAATCTTTCTCTTGATACTTATCTGTATAATATGTAATTGCCAGTGGGGAAACTGGATCAAGGGAGAAGGGACAAAGAAGTCACCACCATTCACTTCAAATGAACCAGCCAATTATTGAGAAGTTGCACATGTCATGGCATCTCCACTTTCAAAAGCATCCTAAGAACGTTATGGGTCTTGATAGTCGGTGATCCAGGTGGATGGTCAGGAAGTCATTTGCTGTACCTATATGTAACGATCCGGGCCCCGGGCCCACAGTACCCACGAACCCGTTTCGTTACAAAAAAGCAAGATGGACAAGGTTCACACCAACTTGGACCACCACAACCAAAAGGATCCAATTGGTACTTGTCCATCTTTCTTAACTGGTTATAAACCATACAACCAACTCTCAATTTTTCGATGTGGGAACTATTGGAAGGGGCATCACAATCTACCCCTTACAGAGGCAACGTCCTCGTCTTGCTTTCTTGTAACGAAATGGGTTCGTGGGTGCTGCGGGCCCAGGATCCGGTCGTTACAATATGGTATTAGAGCCACACACTAGTCGGAAGTGCAGGAGCTAAGTGTCACACAGGGCAAAGTACTACATTGATGGGAGCCACCTCTTGAACCTGTGGGGGCCACAGAAGGTGGGTACCACAGGCCAAAGTGCTACATTGATGGGAGCCATCTCTTGAACCTATGAGGGCTACCTCTAGAATTCTGCCTGTCTGATGATTGTGATCAATTGCCCCTGGCTACGAGGTCGTCGCCTCTGTAAGGGGGGTAGATTATGATTCCCTTCCTAATAGTTCCATATCAAAAAATTGGAGTTGATTGTATGGTTTATAACCGGTTAAGGAAGATGAACAAGTACCAATTGAATTCTTTTGGGCTGTGGTGGCCCAAGTTGGTGTGGACCTTATCCGTCTTGCTTTCTTGCAACGAAATAGGCTTGTGGGTGTGTGGGCTTAGGGCCCGAGTCGTTACACTGTACCTCTGGTGGCATCTGGTGATGACAGGCATTCATGAAAGCAGGAAGATGAATGCTATTCTTTGAAAATGGCAATGACAAGTAGCGTGCTCAAGCTCTGTGAGATATGCTAATGCTATGTGAGATGGCTTGTCATGTAATTCATCTTTTTGTGGCAAGAAAGTAGACTAGAAGACAGTCTGAATAAAAGATTCGTGAATGGGAAGAAATAAACTGACAGGTATGTTTGATCAGAGAAATCCTTAGAAATAGTTTACAATGCTTTTTTGGGATTAAAAAAAGCTGAAAATAAAATCTGGAGACATGAAAGTAAAGGCATCAAATTAATGAATCTGAACATAATTCCACATCATTCAGTCATTTGAAATAATTTTTCCATCTAATAGCATTAAGATTACAGCTAATGTCAAAGAATAAGACTTGAATTTGTTTACAATCTAGCCTCCAGGAAGGATTAAAGTTACTGTTTTCCAAATTTCAAAAATAATGGTTCAACTAGAATGAGAAGCAAAGCCTTCTAAGTAGATGGATTCCAAATCAAAGAGGTTCTGTCGAAGAAAACAGAAGGTTATTCCAAATCTGGCTCAATGAGAGTATTGTTCTTTCACAAATAGCATGTCACTAAGTGGTGGTTGTTGAGTGGGACTTTCTTCATGTGATAGGTGGGCTTTGTAATCTTTGCTCATGTGATGTTAGATCTGCCTGGGGATCATAAATCATCATCATGACTTCATAAATCATCATCATGACTATCCAAAGTTTGCGTTCTGCCATTTTCCCTTTAGCCATGAGTTGTCACAGAAGAAGGTACAATTCTTGGTGGGTGAAGGCATGGAATTAAGGCTGCAGTTCTTATCTTTTTTTTGGGTCTCCTAAAAGTAGGTTAGCATTTATTTTCAACATCGATAAGAAAGGAATGGCTGTTACTCTGAGCTCATTGTATTAGCTATAAATTTTGACTTAATGATGCCCATTATGAACAAAGTTGCAGCACTAGACGTTTGGATTAGCATAAGCTTGACAACAATGTGTACATCTCACTTGACTTATATTGTTAAGTCCAATTCGAAGAATTTGTGCAACAGTTGCCAAAAACTGAAGCGAAAGAAAAATGAATAGGAAAGTCTTAACAGATACTGACAATTATGTGCAGCCTTGCAAATTCATTCACTTTGTGGTTGGCAACCAAACAATTAGTCATGAGATGGGACTGTTTCTGAAAATAACAGATAATTTCACATTATGGATTATTTCCAGACTTTGAGTGAGGAAATTCAAGACCAACAGGCCCCTGTTATAGTTCAGAGTTCAAATGATTTTTTTGGCTAACATGGTATTACTAGGGATGGAAGCCATGTCCTCGACATCCAGATCGGCACACTGATCACCTCTGCATGCATTCAGTAGCTGCAAGGATGAGAGACATCTAAGTGGTGAAAACTGCAATATGGTGCTGTCTACTAGTCTTTGCCTCTCTGCACATTACTACACGCATTTGAGTATATCAAACAATCATGACCCACACACCATGTGTGGCATCCTGTGATTTGAGCATGCTGAAACTCAGCATCTGAAATGGGGCTTGATGAGCTGAACTTCATGACTTGTGGTTCAGGTATGTGCATGCATGTATGTGGCAGTGGCAGAATTGACTACCAGGTTAGACTCAGATATCCATAGAGCTGACAAATACCATTAAAAGATCTAGTTAGAGTAACAATGAATCTGAAACCAGAGGACCCAACCTGATGACACATTTGATATAATTGGTTATAAATCTAAACTTGCAATAAGATATCGGATGCAATCTTGGTTGAGTTAAACTAACAACCTACTTGACCAACTTACATCTCCATGTCACCTGCAAAAGTTTAGAAATAATAAAGCTTAGAGCATTATTTGGTCCTCAAACAACCACATTTCCCTTTTCTCGCTGGATGCATACAAAAGTTTAATAGCTCCAATGGCTCAAAATTTTGTCTTCACTGCACTAGCCTTTGAGAATCCAATAATACAGTGTTCAAGGATTCTCTCAACAGTTGCTTGAAAACTATTTTAGCACCGAATTCTTGCAGTGGGAAAATGTCATGCAATATAATCATCAAACTCTCTCGGCAGCCACACATACATGATCTTGAGGAACTTTCCAGCTAAACTACTACCTTGTCGTCACTCCTCAGAAAAGCTTCATCACATTAAATAATCCAATGACATTAATTTGACACAGTAGGCTACTAAACTTCACTCACAAAAGGGGACCCCTTGCTGTCAAGTTTGGCACATGGACTCCATGAATGACTCCCATATCATCACCTCCCAGCTGATCCGGTCCCCCACTGGTGATGCGAGTGACCAAACTCTCTTTCTTTTTCTTTCCCTTCACAAGCAACAACATGGAGCAGGCTGTCATGGCCTCCCAACCACATGACAAGGACTCCCCCAAAAACATCTTACCCATGATAATCTTCTCATTAAAGACAAGGCCATCCTTGCTTCCAAACCTTAATAATCTATGCTTCAATTATAAAGCCTTCATTAAGAAAAGCGACAGGAGTTTAATATTAATTATCCTCCATGGCACGGACCGTAGTCAATGGCGTTCCGACTCGTGCACGACAACCCTAATTGCCTAGTGGGCCCCTGCCATGAGTGCGTATCGGGGGACCGCTTCAGATGTTCCGCAGGAACCACTGCATCCATCGAAGTTACGAGATCCGGGCCGTGCGTCGGCCGACTCCCTCGGTTTTGAAATTTGAATTCGAATTCGGGGAAGCGAGCCGCAAATCGTTCCTGCGGAACATGTGCGGTGAGATCCCGGTTCTCCTGGGCCTCTTGCCTGGCGGCCGTGGTGGGGCCCACGGTCCTGGTTTTCTCGCTCATTCCGATACCGTTAGTAACGCCGTTCATCCTCTCATAACGGCCCTTATCGACCGTTAGTTCAGCCGCCCTGAAGAAAACCGCTAAAGAAAACAGTTAACATTAACCCATAGTTGTTGAAATCGGACCGAACCATCCGATTGGACCGCTTGAACATCAAGCCAATCTAATTCTATCATAAAATCGAATGTATAAGTGATCCGAAATAATTTATCAACCCATTCGATTCACCCATGAACCGATCAATCCAGTCCAAACCAGATGAAGTCATGGGTTTTATTATCATGTTAACCTTAATTTTTTAAAAAATTAATTTTTATTAATATAAATATTTTTATATTAAAATAATTAATTGATGGTTCAACTAGTGATCCAACGTTGAATAAATGATCAGATGATCCAACCCTTGGCCAGATCAATGTCCGAACCGAGTCCGATAACTTACGTTAATAATGTATTCTAAGAATTCAATCTTGATAATTATGATGCCATGAAGCTTCCTCTGAATAAATAATATATATATATATTTGAAGCATTACTAATGAAAATATAATATTTTTTAATTTATGCAACTACTTAAATTTATATTAACTTGTATTTTTTTTAAAAAAAAATGATATCAGGTCATATTATAATTGATGTGGAGAAATAATTCAAATCGTTGTGATTGTAACGACCGTTATGTTGGACCATGTCTCCAGCTGATGAAATGATACGGTCGGGCCCGAGCATTAGGCCGGTTGGTCTACGGTCATTAAAACAAAAAGAAAAAAATTAGCTCGGTTTGTCGCGAATCTCGTGACCGCTAGCCGTTGGATTTTTCTCATCCATAGCAAGGAAAGTGGATCCTATCACCATCCGGTTCCCTTACCACCTATCCGGTTCCACATTGAACCATTGACCAAATCGTGACGGAGTCACGGAATCGAGACGTTCCTTACTCTAATCGGCAAGCTGAGAAGGCCGACGCCGAACGGTCGGGTGGCAAGCGCGAGAGTAATGCTTTGTTTGAAATGGGGGATAAGAAAGGGGAGGAGATATGAAATAGAGAACAAAAGAATATTAAGGGGATATTTAGAGGATATTTCTTTTATCCCCAGGAGATAAGCTGAGGTTAATTTAAAAAAATTATTTAAAAAATAATATATATTTAATTATAAGTTATTTTTTAAATTTATTTTGTAAAAAATTTAGAAATAACTAGAGCTGTCCTAGGCCAGCCCGTCTAGGTGTTGTCCTTGCTAGTGCATGCAGATGTCGTGCGCCGATAAGTTCTTCAATTCGTCGTTGAGCATGCACTGAGCTAGTTGCCTACCAGCCCGGCCCAGGTCACCGAACTGTGCACCATCAGCATGCTTTAGCCCTTTTGGTCGAGGCAAGTGTATACGCATGATGCTGATTGCGTCCACATGTACGCATGTGCGCCATCACCATTTGGCACCGGCCTCTTTCGTCCAGCACCAAACTACCTCTCGATCCTAATGGCCAACTTCGTCTAATCCACCAGTGAAGTTAGTGTACAACGCTCTACATGTATATGCTAATTTTTAAAAAGTATTTAAAAATATTATTATTCTTTAGTTATTTTTATGCTCAAAGTACTTATTCAGAAATAGCTTTTTGAAAACCAAACACTACCTCCTAAATGGCGGACGCCAGCCTCTGAATTAAACCTCATTTGATAAACCCACTCTTCTTTATGAAATCCGACAATTTCGAGCTCCCAAAAAGAAATAAATACTGGAACGCTGCTGCGAAACAGGGCAGAAAAAGGAGGTGATGGGGAGATCGGGGGGCTCCTGCTTGAAGGTCATCGCCTGCAATGGCAGTGGCGATGCGAGTGACGACGATAATGTTCCGATGGCTGAGGTATGGCTCTCATTGTCGCGATCTCATCTTGTTTCGTTGTGCTTTTCCGCTTGATTCGAGTGTTAAAGCTTTTCTCTTGATGCTTTAGTTGTGAAATACGGTGGAGCTTGGTCGAGGTTGTTGTGAGTTTGGGAGAGTCGGGTGTTGGATTAGGTTATGGTTGAGTTGTAACTGGAGGAATTGGGACGTCATTTGGTTAAATATTGATATTTTCCTGGCTTGGATTAGGTTTGGATTGTTGCCAGATTCATGGATGTGGGTGCTCAAAAAAGGTGCAGAGGTCTTATAAAAATGCGATTTTTGTCCCTTTTTTCCTCTCCCTTTTACTTTTGATAGGTGTCTGGGTTATATTGTGAGTTTCTACTAAGCTGCATTTGGAAGCGCATTGTTTGTTTCTGTTTTGATTTTGCTCTCTATGAGAAATAGTGCCCTTTGGCAGGAAGGTTGGGAATTGTTTGGGGTACTGGCATGCATTGGTTTGGGAAAATGGTTACATATGTATGCTTTCAGTAATTAAATGTTGGTGATCCTTAAGTGCATATTCTGTTCATTTGGTTGTGAAAGAGAGAAAACTAGGGTCTGTGGAATTGCCCAAGTTTCAATGTGTGATTTTTTTTTTAAAAAAAAAAATTTCGGACAGAAGGATTGATTTTGATGTTGGTCTTAATTTCATCCAAGACTTTAATATAGCGAGTAACTGTGTTTTTGTAATCTTAATTCTTTGGGAACACCTATCACTAGATCTGGCTGGTCCAATTTAGTAGATGCTCCTTAAACCTGGTGGATTATATGTAGGGGCTCGTTGGCAACTGCAGCCAGGGGCGGAAAGACGGGTGCGGATTGAGCAGTCTGTGACAATTGAACGCAATTTTTTCTGGAAAAAAAAGAGAAAAAGGAAGACTTGTTTGATTGTCTAACACCATGAGTTGGAGAATGGAGAATGTCTTTGCTTGGTTTTACTCTAAGTTGGAAAAGGCAACCTGACTAGCACAATCTCATAGCTTATTTGGTGATCATATTAGCTTACATGACCTTATTGGAGTACTTTGCAAATATTTCTTAAATTGAAAACTTCGTTAATACTTGCCTAATTGGTGAAGTTATTTTGTCATCCTTGGAAGCATAGAGTCATTATGGTGTGTACCAAAATAACACCTGAGCATTGCATGTGGATTTCTTCCTGTCATTGGCAGCATATAAAGCTTCAGATAGGCAGATTTCTTCAATGCTTGTCCCATACTATCTTACTATTATTTAATGATGAGTGGATTTCTGATATATGATCCATTCTTTCTTAGAGCAAAGCTTCATCAGATAAACGCCGGTGGAGTTTCCGAAAGAGATCAGCCAGGCACCGAGTGCTAAGCAACAGTGTGGTCTCAGAACCTGTGTCTATCAGCTGTAACAAAGAAAGCACAGAAGTCACGACCAATACTTTTGATTCTCCAATATATTCTTCTATTCCAGAAAAAAACCCCATAGAACAAAGGATTAATGAAACTTTCCCATTACCATTTCCTGTCACAAATTCTGAAGTAGTTAATCCAGTGGCAACAAATGAAAATTCCACTGCCAATGACATCAACCTTGATGAATCTGTTGCTGTTGTCATTCAGGCTGCTATCCGGGGATGCTTGGTATATTCTTTTCTCAGTTGCAACTTATTTGTTTATTTTCCAAGGATTTATGTCATATTTGTCTGATTTCCTGTGCATATGTTTAGGCTAGGAGAGAATTCCAAAAACTTAAAAGTGTTGTCAAGTTGCAAGCTGCTGTACGTGGACATCTGGTTAGGAGACAGGCCATTGGAACTTTGCGTTGTCTCCAAGCCATTGTAAAATTGCAAGCACTTGTGCGAGCTTATCATGCATGCCAATCAGTTGGGAAGTTAGCTGTCCAAGAGGATAAGGTCCAGGTACAGGCCCTTAGGTCAGGGATACTGGTAGTGGATTTTTTGCTTCACTATTTTTTGATTTGCATCCTGTAGACAAATGATACCATCGTTATATGAAATACTTTATTCCACCATGTTGCATCACTATGTTTTAAATAACAATAAACAATTCATTGCTCTCTTATAAGAAACTTGTGAGTGGTCTCTTTCTAGCCATAGATAGCAATGTAAGATCTTATGCAAAGGTAACTCTTTTCTGGGCAAGATTCACCTTGTTGACTGTGTTCTGATGCTGCCATCACATTAGTGGCAAGTGTGTTGTGGTTTTCTGTGATTGGGATTTGGATTTTTTGTTAATTCTATATTTTCTTGTGCTATGTTTTCTTTTAAGGCTGCAACATTTGTCTATTGAGTCCAGTCTACTGGAATTGGTGATATATAGATGGCTTATCCAAATTTTGTTAGTGAGTCAATTTTTGATTGCATTTCGAGAAGATGGAGGAGGGGGTGCTTAGTGTAGTATTTGTACTTATCAAACAAATGAGTTAAGTGCCTAAGCATTGTCTTGTAGTGGTTGTCACATGTTATGTTATAAAAGTGTCTTCTTCTTCTTCTTCTTCCGTGTGCTTAAAGTAGTATTTGTGCTTATCAAACAAATGAGTTAAGTGCCTAAGCATTGTCTGGTAGTGGTTGTCACATGCTATAAACATGTTTTCTTCTTCTTGTGAAGCATTATATTTGTTGTTTTTAGCTCTTACCAGATTGATCTTTCTTTTGGGTTCAGGATAAGGGAAATTCTTGCATAAAGCCAAATAAAAGATATTCCTCAACTGAGATACTACTTTCAAATGGATTTGCTCGTCAGGTATGAGTGATCTATCTTTTTTAAAAGTTCAGCAAGTTGTAAATGGTGGTTTGTTATTTTAACCTGATTTCTTTTAAAGCTAATTTACTTTAAAATTAATCTACATGTTTCAATTTTCACAAGCTTTTGGAGGCCACACCAAAGAAAAAACGCATTCACATAAAATGTGATATTTCAAAATCTGGTGATTCAGCATGGAAATGGTTGGAGAGGTGGATGGCTGTAACTTCATCAGATATAAGGCAGCAATTGGAGCAAAATTTTAATAAAGGTTGTCAGGGACGTGAAGAAAACACCGAGTTGGTTGATTATGAACAAAGAAAAGAGGTTCCACTTGCAGTTTCTATACCATCTGATGCAGAGTTAACTCCAAATGAAATAAGAGTACCAACTAATGGTGAAGGGAATGTAGCAACTAAACCTTCTGGTATCTTGAAGGTTGAATCTTCAATATCTGTTCCAGATAATTATTCAAGCTTACTAGTTAAGGATGACCTGGAAAAAACTCAGTTCAAAATTGAGACTTCGGGCATCGCACAAGAAAATTATACAGAGATTGAAAATGTTAATGAAACAACTATGGATTCTCTCTCAAGTCAAAAGCAATTGGAATCAAATCCAGCTGCAAAGATAGTACTTGATAATGTTTCTGAGAAGCCTGATTTTGACTGCAGTAGCCTGAAGAACACTTCTAAAAGTGCTTTTTTTGATCCAGTAGTGACTGAAGGAAAGAAGCTTGTACAGGGATTAAAAAAACCATGCAATCCAGCATTTGCTTATGCACAGTCAAAATTTGAAGCGCTGAGCTCGAGCTCTTCTATTGGCAGGTCTAGCAATTCTGCTTATGAAGATGTTGCAACCAAGTCAAAATTAAATAGCTTTCATTTTCAAGTAGATGCTTTGAAAGACAGACCTGACATAAGCTCAGCAGAAAACTCAGTATTTCATGATCCAAGAATTCAAATTGCTGCTTCAGAATGCGGCACTGAAATTTCTATCTCATCCACACTAGACTCACCAGACAGATCTGAAACTGAAGGTGGGGAAATTGTCCTAGAAATTGGAGCTTTGGAGAAGGGGCACTGTGATGTTGATGGTGATGCTTATACTGATCTTAATCTTGTTAAAATGAATACTGAAGAAAAGAACTCTTCCTTTGATTCGGAGGTCCTGCCACAAAGACCCATGGAAAGTGATGGAAAGTTACTCAAGTCAACTGCTGCCAGTAGTGTAGTGCAGGTGGAACAACAGCCAGCTGAGCCAGCCACATCAGATATGCCGACTCAACTAGAAAGTTCCTTAGATCCACAGACTGAGTCTTCACCAGAAGGAACTCCCAAAAGCCATACAATGGTCCCTGAGTCACATGGAGCACCATCAAGTCAGATATCTGTAAATGCCAAAAAGACCAGAAAAGATAATACTATGCCTCTTCAAAATCAACGATCCCTATTGGCGAGCAAGAAGTCACCATCTAATCCAAACAATGATTCAGGTGGAAGGACTAGTGCTGAGCAGTTACCAAGGGATTCAAAGAATGCAAAAGGCAGAACTCATTTGGGATGGCTAAACCAGAGCAAATTGATCATGAACCCAGGATCAGCAGTAGCAATTCCCTTCCAAGTTACATGCAAGCCACCGAATCTGCAAAGGCTAAGGCCCAGGCCAGTATTTCTCCAAAATTAAGCCCTGATATGCATGATAACCACATGAAAAAAAGACACTCTTTACCTATAGCAAATGGCAAACAAGGTTCCCCACGCATGCAGAGGTCAGCATCACAAGCACAACAGAATTCAAAGGGCAATGCCACTCATTCTCCTCATAATTCTGCAGGTGACTTTTTGGTTTCCACACACTTCATGGGCTGCAGACACTAAATTTCTTATTTTACTAATCCAACTTATTTAGATTTATCTAATACACCATGCCATCTTGTATAATTGCTTCTAGTTGGAAAACATCAACTAACCATTCTGGATGCTGATTGATATTGTGTTTTGCTAGCAGTACTACATTCTTTCAGCTGAAATAGATCTTTGTCATCTGTTGTAGTCCAATAATGGCAGCATAAACTTTCATCAAATTTGCTCGTAAGTTCCATGAATAGGCAAAGTGTGGGATAATTTACAAAATGCATCACTTTGGACTTTAATTTGTTGTTATAAAAGACCAACATTATTTTTTCTATAACATTTGTGGTCGCACCATGTTAGGAGTACTGAATTGAAGTCAAATAGTTGTCTTATTATACACCTACAGCTCAAGTTCAGTAGAAATGGCATTGTCAATGCCCACTTTAACACAGAAGGTGGGAACATACTACTTTGCAGAACTTGTTTTGGTTTACGGCACTAGCATGACAAATGACAGTGTGTTGCACTAATTCTTAAACAATTTGCATCATCCAAAATTGTAGCTTTACAAAAAATTTCTAATATAGAAATTCATCTGAGGTGAATTGAGCTTGCCACTATTCTAGGATTATGATGTAGGAATTTTCTATATATATATATATATATATATATATATATATAATTTTTTAGATCTGGAAAACATGTACTGTCCGTGGACTTGCAAACTGGCACCTGTCACCCGTTTAAGAAAATAAGCAGTAAATGAAATATGAATGCTTATTAGGGCTTTTAAACTTAGTTATCTGTTTATGGTAAATCATATAATCTACCTAATAGAAAAATGAAGAGTTGTACACATGACAACTAAGTATTCTAATAAAATAAAATAAGTCAAAATCATATATATATAATTATATTAGAAAATAAAAAAATTGAACATAAAGAATAGAAGATTAATAGCGCATTAGTTGAAAAAATAATGTACAGAAAACAGACAAAGCAATTACACATTAAATACAAAACAAAAATTAAAAAAATGCACCCGAGTAAGTGAAAGTAAAATTAATAAAAGATAAGTGATAAAAAAATAGAATAAAAAATAAAAAACATACAAAATATAACAACAGTAACAACAATACAAAAATATTTAATTTCAAACTAGTTGGGGTTGGTTGCCTGGATCCTTTTCTTTATTCTTCTAAAAATATAATAAAATAAAATATATCAGAAAAAAATAACCAAAATATAAAATATATGCAATATAGAAAAACTGAAAAAGGGAGATGGGGGGCATGTTTTTCTTTTTTTTTTCCTTTTTTATAAGGTAAGTGCGGTGATATTGAGGTCAGGATATGGGGAAGGAATAAAGAATACATGTGGGATTAGATGGGAAGCATCTATGAAATAGGTGCGGGATTTTCAGTGTTCACTTAATTGTATCTTTATGAGATAATAATAAAAGCTAAATTATATTTAATATATATCAACACTTCGAAATTTCAAAACCTCTTTTTGATGTGGTCTGTATGAATTCAAATTCTTCCTCTTTGTTCATCATGATTGTTGGCATTGCTGAGTGAACATGTTCTTGAGCTGTAATTTTTCCATTGACCTGATAAATAATAGTTAATCTCTTGCTCAACCTTATTGATATCTTGATAATCATCATGCATATTGAAATATCTGTTTTCAGAGAGGAGATGGCAAAGATAATCCAGCCTTCTGAGAAGCATCATCTGAATTCATGCTGAAAATGGTATGGATTTCAAGGCCAATGGAAAGCATCTGCTTCAGTTGTGATTATGTTACATCGTGTGCTTTTATTATTGGCATATGGTGCAAGAAATGGACAAGAAGCAGATCAAGATAACACAATGTACATTACTTTTAATGTAAGCTTCAGCCCCTAGTTTTCTATGTTGGCTTTATGTGTGTGATGTACGACTGGATTCCAGGGGTCGTTTTGTGCTTTTATAGGACAAGGTTGATGTGTTTATTTGCACGGAAAGTTCTGCTTTGATTGCAATAAACTGAGCCTGCCTTCTATGACTGCTGTTATGAGATCAGGTAGCCTTGTGATGAGAAACAAGGCTTGGACAAAACCATCTTCTCCAGGCCGAAGACTGTCTCATGGTGTAAATCAACCAGAATCATGCTATTATTCATGTTCCTTGTTTTCTTAAGCCCAGCCCCAGGGGTTGATGACAGAATAGTTTGGCATTTAATCTAAATTAGGATTTTAATGGAGACAAATGTTATGACCCAGTGAACTATGCAATAAATTTAGACTCATTCCTGGAATGCCTTCCTCTTCTCTACTTTTGGAAGGCCAGTGTCCTCGCGCGGTGCAACTGAAGCAGCACTCATTGGTATTCTGAACATCACTTTGGCGAAATGGAAGGTCCATGTCTGAAGACCGTAAGGTATAGCCAGTGTTTGATGACATAATGGAATGCTATGCTACTTCCATGTCTAGCCTGAGAGCGAAGATTGCCATGACTGTTGGTGTTCATTTCACCAGACAGCGTTGAGAGTTCTTCTATTGCTGACCAGGATGAGCATTTGGAATGGTTCAGTTTGAGCTTCTCCTCAACCCTGGTGGGTCTGTGTCTCACCCCAGTCCCGTTCCTCTTGAGGGCCTGCTTGGTATTTCTTATAAGCTGGAGAAGGCATGCTGAGCACTTTGAACCATGGATCAGGACTCAAGTGGAGTGACTCCGTGGATCGTGATAAGAAGTTCTCATATTTTCTCAAACTCTGGAGGGCTTGGCAGCGGGAAAGTTTTTTTTTCCTGTCGGAAGCCAGCTGTGGTGTTGGATTCTTTTATCTGGGAACGTTGCTGCCCAATCGACACGCAAACGCCATTGAATGGATTATTGCAACGATGTTTAGCATTTTTTAAGCATTACCTTCCAGGTGAATCTACCATTAAATGAGGATGGAGGAAATCTCAATTTCTTCTGATATTTTTCACATTCTTCCCTTTGCACAGGAAAGCTCTCTCATCAACTATTATCGTATGGATCAAGAGCTTAGGCATTATGATCAGAGTTAGAACCACATTTGATTCACATAAAAATTTGGATTGGAATCAAAAACTTGGATATACTGGGTTTTTATATGAGTATGTTGAAATTGCATGGAAAATTACAGAGGGATGAACAAAATCAAACTCACCAGAGGAAATAAGTAGTTTTATCATATGCATTTTGTTAAAATTAGCTGATATTTAGTAAGAAATAGTTAAAAATACCAGCATAAGGATCACCTCACCCCACTAGTTGAAGAGCTTCAAGGGGAGGGTCAATTAAGAAGAGGAAGAGGGAGGTATCAAATGGGAAGAGAGTAGGCGGATGGTGTGCTGGGTTACAGTTGTTTAGAGGGTCTGAATTTTAAATTCTTCTTAAGACATGATTCAAATTTCAGATGGAATTGAAGTCAAAAGCTTATTTCTATTCAAACAAATATTTGGAATTGAAACCCTAACTCTGAATTCAATCATCGAAGGTTATTCTTGTGAACCAAATGGGTGACAAACTTGTTTAAAAGTGGAAAGAGAGCAAGACAACATCCATGTGGAAATACCAAACAAGAGCAAAAGAAAAAAAGAGGAGAAGGATTGGGACAGATGGTATAGCCCCATGTCCAAAACGCTATTCTAGTACGAAACCTAGTTTAGGATTTTACAACTCACCTTGCAGGTGAATCTGTCTGAATCTGTGGGGATGGAGGAAATCACTGTTTCTTCTAATATTTTCTACCTTCACCTTTTAAATGAGAAAGTTCTCTTATTAACTATTATTCCATAAACTATGTCTACTAACAAATTAATCTTTGCTCAAGCTAATCAATCATGTTATATATATATTATATAATACTGTTGATCTCATATTGATTTTAATGATCATAAAATAATTAAGTAATGGCTAATGAGTTTGGCATGAAGTCATAATGCAATATAGGTATTCACATGTCAT
The DNA here is from genome assembly GCA_900491605.1 of Calamus simplicifolius. Lineage (NCBI taxonomy): Eukaryota > Viridiplantae > Streptophyta > Magnoliopsida > Arecales > Arecaceae > Calamus > Calamus simplicifolius. The sequence continues at coordinate 50,618 of UESW01002562.1, read as the reverse complement.
CAAGAAGAAGAATATGGAATTCAAGTTCTCAACAATGTCCTTGACCTAAGGAAGGAAGGTTGGAAGAAGAACAAGATCAAAGAAGAATGATTCAAGTCTTAAATGATCTTGATTTCGATTTTTGAGAAAGTATCCTATGAGGAAGAATCAAGATGCAAGAGCTAGTATCTTTGGTTTTATCAAAATAAGGAAATTTCATAGCCCTGGAATGATCTTTGGTGATTTAGAGCAGAGTAGCCAACTCCCATATCGGCTACTAAAGTTGATTTTTATCCCAAGTTGAATAAATAGAGGCTATGCATCATCAGTCGGCATGCATGCCGACTAATAGGAGAAAATTCAGTCCTAGAACAGATTAGCTGATTCTCATGCCAGCTACTGGTAAAAATTGAGTCCCAGACTGAAATTATAGAAGCCAAGCTCCCATTGGTCAGCATGGTAGCTGACTACTATGGGTTTTACAGTGAGCACAGTAAAATTAGCCACCATGCATGCTGATTAACCTAGTGATAGCCTTTCTAACGGCTAGTTTTGCCACATTTCAGCTCTTGTAATTTTTACTCCAACCACTTTTAACAATCACAAATGGCTAATGAACGTTGTAATCTTTCATAAGGCTTTAAATGCAAGTTCACATGGGTGATTTAAGAGTGAAAAGAAGGAAAAAAGAAGAGACAAGGAGAAACTTAAGAAAGATCAGTGAGATTTCAACCTTCTTAGTTTCAAGAGCTACTGTACTTCAAGGCATTCAAAGACATTAAAAGCTCATTCAAGGTTCCATCAAACAACTCAAAAAAGCTTCCTCAAGTACTCAAGCTACAACATCAAGAAGAAAGAGCTTATTTAAGAGGAGTCCTTCCTACAAATTTGTAAAGTGCCAATATTATTTTATTTGCTCACTTAGGAGCTTTAATTTTTGATTCTTGCACTATTACTTAACTGTTTGAGATTCAACTTTGTTGAAACTTGTCTTAGGTATACCAAACCCTAAATTAGTGGTTTGTTTGGCCTCCTCGTGCAGTGTAAACGAGAGGCTAGCTAGGTTAGCTAGGGATTGTAATCGTTAAGAAAATGATTAGTGAAGTAAATTCCCAAGAGGTCCTTGAAGAATGGATGTAGGAGATTTATTTTATTATCTTTAAGAGTTCTATTTTTGCTCTTTTTAGTAGTTTTATTTTTAAAAGTGTTGTGAACTTAGTTTAATTAAGAGTTCTAGGCCAATTTTGCTTTATAAATGAGCCCCCAGTATACTCAATTGGAACATCGAATGATTTGAATAATAAATATTAGAGATTATTCTCTTCTTTTAGCCTGAAATTATTTTTTACTTGAGTAGTGTAAGGCTACAACTTTCTTCAGAATTTTCAAAGATACTAAATAAAAAAATGTTCAAGAAGTTGGTGTGAGACCATAGTCATCTTCCTTTCCCTGCATGTATCACGAAGCGAAGGTAAGGGCAAGATCATATATTCCATAATCACTAAGAAGGCGAGGCACTTACCTAGGGCTGCCACCGACTCTTGGGAGATGTCATTAATTGAGGACCATTGGAACTCCCTATTTCTTGAGGCATCAAATGCCTGAGAACTAGGATGCCATCGTATGTTTCTCCATCATCAGGGCTTGCAATGATGTATTTCCTGATGCAGCGACTAGCTCTGATGGTAATTGGTGTCTCGATCGATAGAGGGAGAGGCAGTGGAGCAAGTCGTGTTATCTAAGGCTTTCTTATCAACAACAGCATCGGAGGGTAAGGATGAATTGAAACTAGCTGACGTGCGATCAAGAATGAATTTGGCCCAGTTCACTGGAGTTCTATGGCACAGGCCCAATCATCAGGCTTTTGCATAGGCCCAATCATTGGGCTCGAGTACTAGTATGCATTGGATTCTCTTATAGCTTGTGAAGATTTGCCCAAGGTAGCTAAGGCACGAAGGAGGTACCATCTTCTCTTAATTAAATCTGAATTACTTATTTTGGAATTGTAGAGGAGCTACGAAGCTTTCCTTTTTAGCATAATTTTGCAAGTTAATTCTATATAAATATGGCATTCGTATTCTTCTGAAAATTTCATTATTGGGTGATCAGGAAGTTAGGACCCCATTGAAAATTTGATAAAAAAAAATTTCTAAGACTTTGATAGTGGGGCATCTTCAAAAATGGTTAGAAAATTGAGAAGGAAGAAAAAAAAAGTATTGAGAGTGGGGCTTCTTCAACAATGGTTAGAAAGTTGAGAAGAAAATAAACTTGTTAAGAATATTTTAGAGAGAAGGCAAAACAAAAGGATAAAGCTTGCACACTGCATTCATCCAAAATGGTTTCATTTATAAAGCTTTTAAATAGAGATTGAAGGAAACAATATGCAATAAAAATTAGAGACACTTCATCCACTATTTAACAATTTGTGAAACTAATTAACCCATGTTCAAAAAAAAAAAAATTTTGAAGAGAAAAACATGGGACACATAGATGACTTAGTTTTTCAACTAACTACAAAGTAGGAGAATGTGGGACATTTAAATTCTGCATTATTTCAATACTCCCCCTTAATGTAGATACTCCCAACCTTTCTCTTAGGTATAGAAAGCTTTTTAATAGCAATGTTTTTGTGAAGATATCTGTTAATTATTCTTTAGTATTGCAAAATTTAGTTTAATACTTCCATTAGTCACTAGTTCACAAACAAAATAATGGTGAAGTTTAATGTGCTTTGTCTGCTGATAAAACCCCGAGTTCTTTATCTTTGCAATTGTTGATTGATTATCACAACAATGGCTAGGAACTTAGATTCGGATGATGATAGTATGACAAGTTGCAGTAATAATGGCTATGAACTCAGCTTCGGATGATGATAGCGCTTAGTGCTTTGTTTCTTTGAACTCCAAGATATTGCTTCGGATCTAAGGTTGAAGATATAACTAGAATGCTTCTTCGATCATCAATTGAACTTACCCAATCACTATAAGAAAAACCATACAAAGTTAATTTGTTAGCATTAGTATATGAAATATTATAGGTAATAGTTTCTTTTAGGTATCTCAACACTCTTTTTGCTATCACAAGATGGATTTTGCTTGGACGTTGTATGAACCTTAATAGCAAGCTTGTTGCATACATAATGTCTGGACAAGTATTTGTGATATATAGCAAACTTTCAATTAGACTCTTGTACATATAGGCATCAAATTTTCTTCTCCATCATTTTGATTGAATTTCTCATCAGTGTTTATTGGAGCTTCATTGACTTGCAATAAAACATTGTAAATTTTTAGAGAAGATTTTTTACATTCTTCTCTTGGGAGACAAATTTTATCACCAAAATTATTTCACTTTCAAACTAAGAAAGTAATTTATCAAGCCAAGATCTATCATCTTAAAGTTTCTAATCATCCTATTTTTAAATTTTGCAATAAGTTCATCACTGCCTGTATATATCAAGTCATCAACATATAAACAAACCATAAAAATATTTATAACTTTTGACTTAATATATAAGGTGGGCTCACTTTTGATCCTTTGAAAGTTATTCTTTACAAAGTGCTGATCAATCCTTTGACACCATACTCTAGGCACCTAGTTAAGTCCATAAAGTGCCTTTCATAATTGATACACCTTTTCTTTATTAACAACTTCATAGTCCCATGATTACTGTACATATAATCCTTCATCCAAAAAATCATTCAAAAAGGCTGATTTGACATCAAGTTAAAAAACATTTCATTGATAATAAGCAGCAATAGATAAAACTATTTGAATTGTATCAAATTTAGCTACTGAAGCATACATTTTTGTGAAATCAATACTTTTTCGCTGCATATAGGCTTTTGCAACAATTCTTGCTTTAAATTTTTGGATTGATCCATTTACTTTATATTTGATTTTGTATATCCATTTTAGACCAATAGCTTCATGGATAGAAGGTAGATCTATAAGCTTCCAAGTACCATTTCTTATTAATACTGAAAATTTATCATTTACGACTTTGCTTTTTTATGCTTTATAGTTTCTTCAAAACAACTCGGTTCATCAACAAGAGTAAATTGATATCTTTCATATATATTAATTAAAGATTCTTTCTTCCTTGGAGGAGATTTAGAAGATGATGAATAAGGAGAACTCATAGGCATAGACTGTATAGATGTAGTCCTTGGTAAAGATTGATTTGGATCAATAAGATCTTCACTTTTATCATCAAAAGCCATTGATATTTTTTTCAGCTTGAATTTCACTTGCTGCTGTATTCTATAATTCATTTCCATTCCATGCATTCTGCTCATTAAATACCACATACCGACTAACAACAAACCTTTGAGCTATAGGATTATAAAAATGGTAAGCCTTGCTTGCAATGCTATAACCAATAAATATGCATTTCATGCTATTATCATCTAATTTTTGCCTTTTTTGAGATGGAATGTGAACAAAACTAAGACACCCAAATACTCTGAAATGAGTTACCTTTGATCTTCATCCATACCAAGCTTCAAATGGTGTTATGCATTGAGGTAAAAATATGGAGCTACGATTGAGTATATAAGTAGTAGTATAAATTGCTTTGGCCCAAAAATTATTAGAAAGCCCTTTTGCTTTAATTATGTTTTTCGCTATCTCAATAAGACTCTTATTCTTTCATTCAACCACTCTATTTTGTTGTAGTGTGAAGCTTGTAGTCAATTACCTATTAATGCTATTATCTTCACAAAAAAGAATGTATTCTTTTAAGAGAAATTCTTCATCCCTATCAGTTTGCAATACTTTTAATGCATGGCTACTATTATTTTTAACAAAGCATTTAAACCTTTTGAATACAAAAAAGCCATCTGATTTTCTTTAACAAAATAGACCCATGTGACTCTGCCAAATTCATCAACAAAAATAATAAAATATTTGCTATTATCTAAGGATAGATATTGCATTGGTCCACATAATTCAGCATGCACTAGTTGAAGTAGTTTTGATGCTTGCCAAGCCTTCTCTTTTGAAAAAATATTCTTGTGATATTTTTTAAGTACACAACTCTCACATATATGATCATTCTTTATAATTATAGGCAACTCCATATACTATATTCCTTTTTGACAAAGCTCAAAGTGTGATAACCCAAGTGTCCATATCTATGATGACATAATACGTTATCATTTGCTAATGAAACATTCAAGGCATGATCAAGACTTAAAGAGAAAAGTTTATTTTAACCATAGGTATTTCAATAATAAGTAAACTCTTAGTATTATCATAAACAAGTGAATAACCTTCATTCAAAAATTTCCAATACTCAACAAATTGGACTTCAAGTTAGGAACATATAAAATATTTTTAATTGATTTCAAGCCAAAAAAATTAAGTTTTACAGTACCTTACCCATGAGTTTGTCAAATATTACCATCACCCATTTTCATCTTTATAGTAACAGATTTGTCCAAATAAAAAAAAATCTCTGCACGACCTATCATATGATTGCTGCATCCATGCATCAACATACCAAACTTCTTTAGGATATTCTTTGCAGTAAAGCATGCAAGAAATAAATTTTTATTTGACCTTTTTTGTGGTTTTCTTGCAAAATTTGCATGTTTTTCTTTCAATCTATAACAATGCCAATGTGGCCATACTTTTTGCAAAAATGACAGATAAGAGGCTTAGAGATTTACCCTTTTCATTTCTTTTCTTTATCCAATAAAATCTTTCAATATGATCATATCTCTTGAAATAATTACACTAAAAAGGTTTAAAATTTTTGCTTTGGTCATTACCTTCATTGCAATTCTAATAAGCTTTACCAAGACATCCTTCACTTCTTCTACCTCAAAAAGAACCTCCTCTATCTTTTAGTGTATAATGTTGATTAATGCTTTCCTTTGGAGCATTCATTGTAGAATGAAAAACTTTTTTCATTGTACTTTCATTAGACCTTTTTAATCTATCATTATGTGACTGAAGAGAGCCAAGTAATGCACTAACTGAAAGTTTAGTTAGATCTTTAGATTTCTATAGCAGCCACAATATGATCATATTTAGTTGACAAACTTCGTAATATTTTTCGATAACCCTTTGATCAGATAAATCTTTACAATATATTCTCATTTGATTAACAATTTCTAGAACTTTTGAAAAAAAATCGGTCTAAAGAATCATCATCTTTTATGCTCAATGTCTCAAATTTTTAATGAAGAGTTTAGAGTTTGATAGTTAATATCTTAATATTACTTTGATATTCTTTTTGAATAAATTTCAAGCATCTTTGAAAGTTATTGCTGCTGAAATTTGAGAAAAATTTGCATCGCCAATAGCCAGTTGAATGAAAAAGAGAGCTTTGGCATCATTTTTTATGTTCTCTGGCCCTAATACTCCTTCCTTTAGTAGGCCTTTTTCTATCAATTCTCACAAATCTTGTGAGGTAAAAAGAGTTTTCATCTCCTTACTCCAAAACTCATAGCCTTTTTCTTTAAATATTGGGACTACCGCGTTGATGGTATTGCGGTTGAATGCCATTGCCATCTCCAATGATTCTAATTAGTTGAGTATTGACTCGATACCACTTAATAAAAAAAAACTTTTAAAGACTTTGTGAGCGGGGCTTCTTCAACAATGGTTAGAAAGTTAATTAAGGAAGATAAAATTTGTTAAGAATAATTTAGATAGAAGGCAAAATAAAAGGATAAAGCTTGCACACTGTATTCATCTACAGCAAAAATTAGAGGCACTTCATCTGCTATCTAATAATTTGTAAAAATAATTAGCCCATATACAAAAAAAAAAGAAAAAAAGAAAAAGGCAAACATGGATACATAGATGACTTAATCTTTCAACAAATTATAAAGTAGGAGAATGTGGAACATATAATTCTGCATTATCCAGCTATAAAGTAGGAGTAGGACACCTAAATTCTATATTGTCTCAACAAAATAGCAGTATGATCATGATAGGGGTGCTAACTTGTTGCACTTTAGCTCAACTCCATTGCTTTGCCCCTAAAAAGAGCGAGGGGCTTCCCACCTTGCCCAAAGCAAAAGAAGAATTTTCTAGGTATACTTTTGGGTTTCTTTTTCTTCAAACATTAGACAAAAACAAGATTAGTTTGATATCAAAATGATGACTGTTGCTGCTGAAATCTTGTCCTCCGACTCGGGGGCGTTCAGGCTTCGAGATGAGCTTCCTCCTGGGTGGACCTGCAAACAGTCCTCACGCGAGAGGGTTGGGGTGGCCCTCTGCGGAAGACCCTTCGACACTCAAGTCAGTAAAAATCGATAGTCAACAAAAATGAGGAGAAGGCTCTCGCTGAAGAGTCTCTCCCAGGACTCTGAGCAGAGCGATAATGGCGGAAGCAAAGGCAGTGAGCGAGTATGCGTATAAGAGATGACATACCTGAGGGGATCTAAGGCTGTGGTATTTATAGAGGATCACCTGGTTGCTTGGGAGCGTCGTGGGTCCGAAGACCGTTGAGATCTGAATCCAGTTTGTTATAAGATCGGTAGGATTCGTATCTGGTTAGTTAGAGGATCGATGGCTGGGAGAGCTTGTTGACATCTCGAGATTTGATGGGGGCATAGGCTCTAGGGCTCTTCGAATATGATTTCGTTTGGAATCTTACTAGTTCAAGCTTTCCCGCTGAATTCCGTAGAGGTACGGTATCGCTCGGGCTAGGCCGAGTGATAGAAGAGATCGGCTAGAAGGGTCGGTGATGGGATGGCTTGGTTAGGGCTAGGAGACGATGGACGATAACTCAGCTCGAGGGGCCGAGAGACGATAGCTCGGCTCGAGGGACCGAGAGGCGATAGCTCGGCTCCCTAGCCCCCACCGAGCCAAGGGTTCCCAAGGCGCGAGCTATGTCTATCGTCTACCGAGGTTAATTTATCTCTGGCGGATGTTGCACAGTGGATAGGAATCAAGGCTAGCCTTAGCCATGAACACGATTATTGATGCATAGATTTTACCCTCAACACATACCCCCCACTCCCTAATTTGAAGCGTAGGTTCGGGCATAGGGAGTATAATTCAGGTGGCATGACTTGAACGGAGGGATCCGGAGTTGATAGCTTACGCAATGATGCCCTATTTAATGTCGCGCGCCGTGCCTTTGTGGGTAAGGCTCCTTTGGGGCAATGTTGGGGAATTCCACGTAGCAAATCCTGATTTTCACGTTTGCAATGTGGTCCCGGGCGTCTCGGTCGAAACGCCTTATCTTCTCTCTTAAGGTGGCTTCTTAGGGAGGAAGCAAAGTCGAAACAGTGCCGTTCCCGTTCACAGCACTCTTTCGTTCCTCTGTAATTTTGCTCGGTGTTTCTCTCGACTAGCAGAATGATGAGCCCGACGACATGGCTTCGGAGATTGCCGCGAGGATTTGGGGAGAATACGTCAACAGTACGACATTCCCTCGAACGTTCTTCTGAGATTGCCGGAGCCCGAGCATAGGGTTTTGCAGGATCTCGAGAATGGGGTCTTTCTTTATGAAGACAGCCTGAAGGCGGGCCTCCGATTTCCCCTGCATCCCTTGGTGAAGGAGATCATGAGATTCTATAATGTTTGCCTGACGATGGTAGCTCCCAACAGTTGGCGCAGCATCATCGGGTTCATCTCAATGTGTAGCCGGATTCAGGTAACGACAACTCTTCCTCTCTTTCATGCTGTTTCCACTTGATATCTGGGAGGAAATCAGAGTGGCCTTATATCGACCTTGAAGGTCATTCAAGACGATAACAGACAAACCATCGTCCATAAAGGAGTGGAAGGTCAGATTCTTTATTACCGAGGGGAACATCGGCTCCGATTTTCCCGGGGATGGGAAAACTTTGTTCGGGATGTGGAAGCACATCCGACCCTGTCTGAATAGGAGGAGGATTTGGAGGTCCTTCATGATGGCATGATGTTTTCGGCTAATGATTTCTTGTCGGAGGAGGCTCTCTTCGCCACAGGGCTTAGCTCCCTCGACCCGCATGGTGAGTCCTTTTGCTTTTCCATTGATTTTTACTCGAGCAAAGATATCTTGGTCTGACCAATTGTTATCTATCACCACAGCCAAGAAGTCTGAACTATCGGGCCGCATAAAGAAAAGAATGAGCAAACGCCCGAGTGAGAGCAGCGGTGGAGAGAAACGCAAGCCTAAAAGAGGGCTCGCTTCTCCGAAGAGCGCTCGCCGGAGGTTGGGGTAACCACAGCGGGGGCGCTAAAATAGAGGAGGACTCAAAGAGGACTGCTGAGATCCCTTGTCCTTCAGTGGTAAAAATAGTAGATAGCCCGGACGAGACTCCATTGGCTTGTCCGGAAGCCCCTCCTTTGGAAGATGAGCCAATGGTCGGCACTGCGGAGTTCGGTGCCCCTGAGGGCTCGCCTCTGGGCAGGAGATGTCTCTAGCCTTGGCAGGAGAACAGGAGGGAGCAACCGCAAACGTCGAGGCTCAAGATGAGCTTTCCATTGGAGGGCTCCCTCCGGAGGGATTTAGAGGCGGCGACGTTGGGTCGACTGTGGCAGAGGCTCGCAAGGAGCCTACGGCTGGAGAACCTCTTCCTGGAGAGGTTGGGGCAACTGACGAACAAACTGAGGCCTTGGTGGAGCCTGCAGGGGAGGAGCAGGTGCCCATGATCGAGGGAAGGAGCTCGGACAAGGGGAGAGAGCAAGGTAAAGTCTTGCGGCCGAAGCTTCCTCCACCAAAGCTTCGGGAAAACTGGCGTTTGGGCTGGCCGAGTTATCCGAGGAAGGCCAGGCTAGAATTCTGCTGGAGGAGGCCAAGAGGTCAAAGGCTTCTCAGTCGAGGTTGCCCGATCGATCCTTGGCAAGGATAGTCAGCCCAGTAGCTTGGACTCAGCCGTCGAGGCGGCGTTCGCTGCTCTAATGAGGTCAGTACTGTACCCAAGCGCGGATCCCTCGGCGAATAAGTTCGCAGACCTAGATCTGGTTGATGCTGCATTTGGCCAGGGGCGTGGCGAAGGATGTACACCTCCTTCCCGAGATCGACAATTCCACCCTCATGGGGCTAGCCAGGTCCTACATCTCCCGGGTGAGTTACTACTCCCGAGTAGCGAATGCTTTTTGACTAGCTCGGTCGTGCTTTTCTTACTTGTGTTTCATTCTGCAGAGTGCTTTGGTTACTAGGGCACTGCTGGCGCTTGAGTCTGGCAACAGGGGCCGTGCTCAGGCCAAGAGAGTCAGCGCCGAGCTTCGATCGCGAGCGGAGGTGTCTGATACCTTTGAGCAAGCTCTGGGTACCGCACATGAGAATTTAAAGAAGATGAGGGTGCTGCATCAGGCCGCCCTAGATGATGCTTCCAAGCTGAGGCTCGAAGTGAAAGAGCTACGCGGGCTCTGGCGAAGTTCGATGACACATGCTTGGAGTTATCGCAGATCAAATCCAGGCATTCCAAAGAAATGGAAACTGTCAAGAAACAGTTTAGCAAAAGCCTGGGTAGGCAGAGGAGAGAGGCTGCCGAGGAGAGAAACCGCTTGAATAAAATGCTTGGCGAGTCGGAGGAGAAGGTGCGGCAACTTAACCATGGTATTGCCGATAGGGACGACCAGATCAAGTGGCACCAAGAAAAGCTAATCCAATTAGATAGAGAGCTCTCCCAAGCCTGGGGGGAAGCCGATGGTAGGCAGTCGAAGATCAATGACCTTAAGAGCAGGATCGAGCAAATAGGGCCAATAAACAGAGGGCTATTGGCGAGGCCAAGGAGCTAACCAAGAGGTTAGCTCGGCAGGAGGAGGAGGTATGGTACTACCCCCTTTTTAGCTTTCTTTACTGGCTCATCGTGGCATCGACTAATTCTGTTTTTACAGATGAAGAAAGCGGAGCTAGAGAATCGGAGTCAGACGCAGTCCCTGCAAGGGGAATTGGCATCTAGCCGAGGGAGGAACTCAGAGCTCGAGAGGCGGGTCAGTGAGACCGAGTAGCAGATTGCCTTACTGCGGGGTCAAGTTGCTGAAACTGAAATGCGGCTTGCTCTACTCAGGGGCGAACAAGATGCAACCTGTGTCGACGCCTACCAGCTTGGTGTAGAGGAAACTCAAAGTAAGATATCCAAGGAGCATCCAGAATGAGACCTCTCCTTCTTGGATGTTGAAACCTTCGAGGCCTGTTCCCCAGGGGATGAAGAGGACGAATATATCGATGTTTCAGACACCAATCTCGACGTTGTTCCGGATGTTAGTGTGGCCGCGGCTCCGAAGGGCATACTCGTCATACCACCGGGAAACAACAGTGTTTGAAAAGGGTGAGACAAGTCAAGCTCCCCCGAACGTCACCGAGGAAGCTGCCGAGGCCGCTGGGGCCGTTCCAACCCTGATTCTTAAGGGTTATCTGTATGTTTTTGTCTTTCAAACTTGTAACCCGGTTTACGTTTTCAAGAAATGGACCTTTTTCTTCTGCGTGATTGTTCTTCTTGAATGGTTTTTGTCTCAAGTTTTCTTTCGACCGCAGGCAGCTCATGGCCTATCCGCGTTGTTTGGTCGACTTAACTCGGACATGAATAAACACCCCGGTCAAGGCCGAGGTATCAGGGTAGATCGAGCAGGACCAAGATATGAGAATAACTCGGTTAGAGCCGAAGTTAGATAGTTCGGTCTGATCAAGGTGAGAAAGTGGATGCGCCTTTGGAGGGAGTCTGATCCCGAAAAGGGGGTTAGTTGAATTCCCCACCGTCATTTACTCATCTTTTCGATAAAGAGGGAGCGATTCTTCGCTTCCTGCGAGTAGCCACTGAAGCGACGACGCGTGGCGAGGCTTTATGGCAGTGGCGTTGGAGCCGATGGTTCGGACGATTAGGGTACTCGCCCGAAGTAGTTTAAATACCAGTGGGTGGTAGGCTATCGCTAACCCTTTCCTCTGCCGATCTTTTGTTGGTTTATCTAAACCTGTGATAGCAAGATGGCTTCCGAGGATGAAGGGAGATCAGCGGGTACCAGTTAACAGCGTCAATGCCCGTTGGGGGACCCGCAGGGGCCGTACTAGAATAACCATTGATGGGGGAGTCCTGGCATCATCGTTTGCAAGTCACGAGCAACTCCAAAAGGCGGTCGAGCAATACATGGTTGTCTCTACCAGGGAGATTGTGCTCCTTCGCGAGGCTAATAGCCGATTGAGAAGCAGGTGGCGTCCCTTAAGCAACTGGTGGGCGAGCCGGCTCTGCAGCGAGGGGAGGGCTCAGCGGCTCCTGGAGAAAATAACAAGCCCCTATGAGGGCCGATGTATTTTTCTTTTCTGTCACCCTTTCTATAATAAATGAAGAGAAAAGTTTCTATGCTTGCTGCTGTTTTTGAAACGCTCGCTTTCACCGTGCAAGTCTTATAAGTAAGCCACTCTTTTGGGGGATTTTTGGCCACCTCGGTAAGGTTTAAGGCGTAGCGCCTATGCTTTAGTCGAATATAAAGAGTGTTTCGTCATCGTTGAGATAAAGGCAGCAATCTTAGTCTGGATAGGAGTGTAGGATAATACTCAGTCATGCTGGACCGGAAAGGGATACCTCGGTTTGTTCCGAAGTATGAAAGCAGCTTGGCCTTGGATGGAAGCACAAGGCGATGTCCAGGTTCATGCCTGGATACAACAGGCAGTTAGGTCGGAGCGAGGAATATTGAAACACCTTTATCGAGGAGTACTTGGCCTCCGCCTCTTTATTACTTGTCAGTGCCTTGTCTTTTTTAAGGCAAGTCGGCCTTCGTTTTGCCGAAGTAGATAATACGGCTTTGTAGCCAGCAAAAGGTTGCCTCGGTACTTTCTAGGGGCATTTATCTCGTCGATCCTTCCCAACGCGGGTCGTTTCAACGTACGACGCAGGCGCTCGTTTGCCATTGAGGGTGTTATTTTCACCAGACGATTTCCAAGTCTGCCCGTATCTTTAAGATCAGCGGGCGATTTTCTGCAATTATGACCTATGATCCGGGATTAGAGGAGATCCTCTGGCGTACGTCATGGACTGAGAGATGCGTTTGGCGCGCATAGAAGGGCACTTTTTTCATCCTGGGAGGCTATGTGGCAGCGTGGATTGGGCATTTTGAATCTCGGGGCTTTCTGCTTTAATACCTGCTCCCGGTTCATTTCGCCTATAAGAAGGGGAGGAAGGGGCCGTGTTAGGCCACCCCCAAAAATTTTCTTCTCTGTGAGCTGTAAAAATTTTCATGATGCCTATGTCCCTGAGGCTTAGAGCGGAGGGACCGAGTTTTCCTTTTGCAAGTCGTCTTCCCCCGGATAGTTGGGGTGATGAAGGAGTCGCTGAAGAGCGGCTCGTCCTCAAGGGAGGAGCTTCGAGATCACATGGAGAGCGCATAGGAGGTCCGCAGAGATCACATGGAGAGCGCACATATGCGCTTCCTATGTGTCCTTTGTGGTTTGGTTGGGGGTCGCAGGGTAGGAAGTGTACAGGCACCCACGTAGCACGCACGACTTCCTTCTCCCTCGGGCTGGATTCTCGGCTCTTCTCTGAGGGGAATCCTTTGCCGTGTGGAGAGGGAGTTGAGAGCAGGTGGGGCTGATGGTCCCCTAGCTCTCATAATCGGGCAGCGACCTGCAGCCCAGCATCCCACCCAGGGGGAAGCTTCCTTAGCATCAGCGTCCATGGGTCTGCATCTCTTTTTGGATCTCTTAATTCATCCAGAGGACCCGTGGAGTGCTGGATCGGCCTTAGCCGGCGGTTCGGGGTGAGCTGTCTGATTTGTTTGATTCCTTGGGTCAGATGCCGAAATGTCATTATTAACCGAAGCTGACTGAAGCAGTTCGGCCGAGCTATGTACTCGTTTTTATTTCCTGTGCTTTGATGCACTTGTAACTCCTCATGGAGGTTGTAACTTTTCTTTTGATGAGGAAATAAAGAAAGTTTTCATTCCTCCTTTCTTTAGTCTCTGCCTCTTCTGTGCTGAGAGTTGTTACTCCCATATTACGCTTTTTATGCTGTAGCATATTTCGGCAGCGCTATCGTGGCTTAGTTCTTGCTAAGGCTAGTGTCCGGTCCTTAGCGGAGATAGCGTATATCCATGATTGAGTCAAAGAGGGACCTGGGCGATCCTGTGGACTCATAAGGTAGGCATGATCTCGTTTATTGAGGTAAGTATTTCGGCAGGGAAAGACAGTTCGTGACATGCCTTTGCTGTTGAGTAACGGGAGGTCGTTTGCCTCCGCCGAGGTATAATAGGATGCCTTAGCCGTCAGAGCGATGGAGAGATTACTCGACTAAGCTGCATCTTCAGGATATCACTCGGTTGTTGCCGAGGTATGAAGGATATCACTCGGTTGTTGCTGAGGTATGAAGGATATCACTCGATTGTTGCCGAGGTATAATATTTAGTTTGGCTCTTGCAGCAAATGTAGATTCTGGTGCAGGTTGCCAAAGAGGATGAGGATTATCCGAGCGATGCATGGGGGCATCCAAAGTTTATGACTTGGTTATCCTCAAGGGAGGCGAGCTAGCGCTGATTGCTGACGCATCTTTTCAGGATGCCTAATTCGAGGGAGTCTGGCAGGTTCTCGAGGACATTCATTTCAGAAGGGTTTGGCAAACCGAGGGAGCCTGGTCCCTAGAAAAAGGGGGAAGTTCCCCGCGCACCTCGTCGATGCTTCCCAATCTTCCTCGATGAGGGGGCGCGACCCCTTGTCTCCCGCAAGCGCCTACTAAGGCGAGACGCGTGGTGAGTTCCATGGGTCGAGATTAATGACTCGAGTGATCGAAATACTCGTCAGGAGTGGTTTAAATATGGACGAGTGGGATGCCTATGCCAGTCATCCTTTCGGCTAGTCTCCCAACGATTCTTGAGTGTGGATATGGCCTCCGGCGGCGAAAGGCGATCGACTCAAGGGCCGAATGGCAGTGCTAACGTCCGCAGGGACTCCCGGGGGAGTCACATTGCAGTGACTGTTGATGGAGTGGTTCTGGCGTCGGCGTTCGCGAGCCATAAGGAGCTTCAAAGAACGGCCGAGCGATACTTGGCCGTTTCGATGAGGGAGGTCGAGCTCCTTCGCCGTGTTATCAGCCAGCAGAAGGGAAATAACGTCCCTTCGTCAACAGGTTGCCGAGTTGGCTCGGCGTGAGGAGGGCTCAGTGGCTCCTGGGAAAGACGATAAGCCCGTGAAGGTTCTTTTTATCTTTTCTTTTCCTCTTTGTTGTTTCCTTTATGATAAATAAGGGAGGTTTTTTGCAACTTCTATTTTCGCTGCCATCCCCAAGATGTTTGTCCCCATCGAACAATGTTCTGTGTTTTGGAGACCGACAGGTCGGCCGGGCTTGTAAGCTGCCCGAATCCGAGCTAAATTTAGGAGATCGCTTAGGTCGGCCGGGGCTTGTAAGCTGCCCGAGTCCGAACGAGGCTTAGGAGAACGCTTAGGTCGGCCGGGCTTGTAAGCGGCCCGAATCCGAGCTAAGTTTGGAGAATGTTTAGGTCGGTCGGGGATTGTAAGCGGCCTGAATCCGAACGAGCTTAGGAGAACGCTTAGGTCGGCCGGGGCTTGTAAGCGGCCGAATCCGAGCTAAGCTTTGGAGAACGTTTAGGTCGGCCAGGGCTTGTAAGCTGCCCGAATCCGAACGGCTTAGGAGAACGCTTAGGTCGGCCGGGGCTTGTAAGCGGCCGAATCGAGCTAAGCTTTGGAGAATTTAGGTCGGCCGGGGCTTGTAAGCTGCCCGAATCCGAAAGGCTTAGGAGAACGCTTAGGTCGGCCGGGGCTTGTAAGCGGCCCGAATCTGAGCTAAGCTTTGGAGAACGTTTAGGTCGGCCGGGGCTTGTAAGCGGCCCGAATCCGAGCTAAGCTTTGGAGAACGCTTAGGTCGGCCGGGCTTGTAAGTGGCCGAATCCGAGCTGGAGAACGTTAGGTTGGCCGGGGCTTGTAAGCGGTCCGAATTCGAGCTAAGCTTTGGAGAACGTTTAGGTCGGCCGGGGCTTGTAAGCTGCCCGAATCTGAAAGTTAGGAGAACGCTTAGGTCGGCCGGGGCTTGTAAGCGGCCCGAATCTGAGCTAAGCTTTGGAGAACGTTTAGGTCGGCCGGGGCTTGTAAGCTGCCCGAATCCGAACAAAACTTAGGAGAACGCTTAGGTCGGCCGGGGCTTGTAAGTGGCCCGAATCCGAGCTAAGCTTTGGAGAACGTTTAGGTCGGCCGGGGCTTGTAAGCGGCCCGAATCCGAATGAAACTTTGGAGATCGCTTAGGCTCTTAATCATACTGGGGGCGCTCGGCCATACCGAGTCTTTATAAAGTAGGACTTGACCCAGCCGAGGTTCGGAGATTCAATTGAAAACTCGGAGAAATAGCTCGGTTGTGCCGAGAGTGAGCTAGAGGTATCCATTTCTCATCACAGTTTTTCCAAAGAAGCGACCATGTCGTAGATAATAGGAATACTATGCCAAAGTTATAAATGGGGCAAATCAAAGAAGCGTACCCTACTGATAGTATACGCGGAGGTTGTCCGAGTTCCACGTCCGGGGAATGGATTTCCGCTTAGATCCTGGAGCTTATAGGTGCCAGGTCCAATGACTTCCGCTACTTGGTAGGGGCCTTCCCAGTTCGGCGAGAGCTTTCCTTGCTCTAGCGGTTTGGAGACGGATGTTTTCGGAGGACAAGGTCACCAGGCGAGAAGGATTTACCCTTGACTCTGGAGGCATGATAGCGCCACTCTTTGCTGGTACGCGGCCATTCTTATTGAGCTTTTTCCTGATCTCTTCCACCAAGTCGAGATTGGTGCGGAGCTGCTCGTCGTTAGCCTCTTCTAAGTAGCTTTGCACTTGGAGAGGGAAGGCCTATCTTCACAAGGATGACGGCTTCCGTGCCAAAGGTCATCCGGAATGGGGTCTCCGGTGGGGATTCTCTAGGTGGTGCGGTAGGCCCATAGAACATGATGAAGCTCATCCGCCCATCTGCCTCGGGCTTGGCGAGCCGGGCTTTCATCCCTTGAAGTAGGGTCCGGTTTGTTACCTCGGCTTCTCCGTTAGCTTGCGGATGCCCTACTGAGGTGAGGTGATGACTAATGCCATGATCCTTGCAAAATTCTTGGAATTTGGGATTATCAAATTACTTGCTATTGTCGGTGATGATGGTATGCGGGAGACCAAAACGGCAAATGATGGATTTCCACACGAAATCCCTGGCCCGAGATTCGGTTATTTGGGCAACTGCTTCAGCCTCGACCCACTTAGTGAAGTAATTAATGGCGACGAATAAGAACTTCCTCTGTCCAATGGCGAGGGGAAAAGGGCCGAGAATGTCCATCCCCCACTTAGCAAAGGGCCAAGGGAGGAAATAGGGACCAGACTGGCAGAGGGGAGCCTCTGGATGTTGGAGTGCCTCTGGCATGGGTCACAGACTCGGACGAGATTATCGGCATCCTTTTGCATGGTTGGCTAGTAATATCTCTGGCGAAGCACCTTGTGGCATAGAGACCGACTTCCTAGATGATTGCCGCAAATTCCTTCATGCACCTCCCGAAGAGCATAATCAACTTCAGACGAGCGGAGGCATCTGAGCAGCGGCATGGAAAAGGACCGCTTATAGAGCTGGTCGTCGATCAGCACATAGTGGGTAGCTTGCAGCCTCAACTTCCTTGCTTCCCTGCGGTCGGCTGGGAGTGACCCTTCTTTAAGATACTTTAATATAGGGTCGAACCAAGACGGTTCGACCTTAATCTACATCACTCGGTCCACCTCCGCGATGCTAGGCCTTTCCAGGATTTCCAAGGGGAACTTCCGCTCGAAGTCCATCGACTCCGCAGTTGCTAGCCGGGATAATAGGTCGGCACGAGCATTTTCGGATCTGGGGATCTGGATAACTTCAAATTCAGAGAAGTGAGAGAGTAGGTTCCGCACCTCTTGGAGATACCGAGTCATGTTCGGCTCTCGGGCTTCAAACTCGCCCTGCACTTGACCAGCTACCAGCTGAGAGTCGGTGAAGGCATTTAGCTTCTTCACTTTCAAATCACGGCGATTCGGAGTCCGATGAGCAGAGCTTCATATTCGGCCTCATTGTTAGAGGCTGGGAAGGAGAATCTAACGCCATACTCGAAGGTCGCCCCCTCTAGGCTGGTGAGGACTAAACCAGCACCGAGCCATTGGCGTTGGAGGATCCGTCGACATGAAGTAACCACAGGGCGCTCGACCTTGGATGCTCGGAGGAGTCCGGAGCGGAGCCATCTTCTGGGATAGTGCATTCAAGGAGGAAGTCGGCAGAACCTGCGCTTTGATGGCCAAACGAGGCTGATATTGATATCATGCTCGCTCAATTCAACGGTCCACTTTGCCATTCTCCCTGATGTCTCGGGGCGGTGGACCACCGCCTTGATGGGCTGGTTGGTGAGGACTGTTACAGAATGCGCCTGGAAATACGGTCGCAACCTCCGAACCGACGTTATCAGGCCAAAACTAGTTTCTCAATTCGGGTATACCTCGTCTCGACGTCCCAGAGCAGTTTGCTAACATAGTAGATCGGCTTTTGGGTCTTCTTCTCTTCTCTGACCAAGACCGAGCTAATTGCGCCTTCTGAAACTACCAGGTACAAAAATAGCATCTCCCGGATTTGGGCTACCGAAGAGAGGCGGTGAGCCGAGATACTTCTTGAGGTCTTCAAATGATTTTTGGCATTCAGGAGTCCATTGGAAGTTCTTAGCGGATCGAGAGCTTTGAAGAAAGGGAGGCTCCTCTCAGCCGACCGAGCTACGAAGCGGTTGAGGGCCGCAATCCTTCCGGTCAGGCGCTGGACTTCTTTGACAGATGTAGGGGGCGCCATTTTGAAGGGCTTGAATCTTCTGCGGGTTGGCTTCGATGCCACGCTGAGAAACCATAAAGCCCAGAAACTTTCCCGAGGTGACGCCGAAAGCACACTTTGTCGGATTGAGCTTCATCCGATACTTTGGAGTGTCGTGAAGCTCTCTGAGAGGTCTTTGATATGCTGGGAAGCTTCCTTGCTTTTGCCCAGCATATCATCAACGTATACCTCCATGTTCCGACCGATTTGCTTCTTGAAGACCTTGTTCACCAGCCTTTGATAGGTGGCGCCTGCATTCTTCAGACCGAAAGGCATGACTCGGTAACAATAGGTACCTCGGTCAGTTATGAAGGCGGTCTTTTCTTATCCTCGGGTGCCATCCGAATTTGGTTATAGCCTGAATATGCGTCCATGAAGGTCAGCATCTGATGGTCGAAGTGGCATCCACGAGCTGGTTGATCCGGGGAGAGGAAAATTGTCCTTCGGGCATGCTTTATTAAGATCGGTGAAGTCGATGCAGATTCGCCATTTGCCGTTCGACTTCTTCACCATGACAACATTGGACAGCCAGCTCGGATAATTTACTTCTCGAATGAAGTTTGCCTTGATGAGCTTATCCACCTCCTCTTCAATTGCTCTCTGTCAGTCAAGGGCGAAGCTCCTCTTCTTCTGCTTCGCGGGTCAAGATATCTCGTCCACATTAAGACGGTGGACAAGGACATTCGGACTAATCCCAGGCATATCTGAGGCTGACCAGGCGAAGACATCAGCATTCCTTCGAAGAAAGTCGATCAGCTCCAGCCGGGGCTTCCCTTTCAGCAGCACCCGATCCTTATGGTTCGGTCAGGCCGAGCTTCGTCCAGTGGCACCTCCTCCAGCTCTTCAGTTGGTTCTCCTCGCTGCTCGGCGAAATCCTCCCGAGCATCTAGTCCATCGACCTCGGGCAGTCTGGACTGCAGGCTAGTGACGAAACACTGCCGAGCTATTGCTTGGCTTCCCCGAACTACACCTACCCCTCGCTCGGTAGGGAACTTCATAACAAGATGTGGGATGGAGACGATGGCTTTGAGGGACATTAGACTGGATCTTCCCAAGATTGCGTTGTAGGGCGACCGAAGCTTGGTCACCAGGAAATCTGCATACACAGTGGCCACGCGGGGCCAGGTTTCCATACGGACCGTCAAGGTGATGACCCCCTCGGATAATGACATCGCCGGTGAACCCCATTAAGGTGGAGTCCATGGCTCGAAGACTCTCCATGAGAAGCTTCATCTTCACAAACACATCAAGGTACAAAACATTGACGAAGCTTCCACTATCAATTAAAATTCGACTTACATCATAGTTGTTCAAGTTAAGAGATACAACTAGCGCATCATCGTGCGGGAACTGTATCCCCTGGAAGTCGTCATTGGAGAAAGAGATCTCATCAGGTTGTGCTTTCTTCGGCGCTGAACCTTCTTCATCGTCCCTCTCGCCTGAAGGACTACCGACCGCCTCAATCACGTTAATGTGGCCAGCGACCGGAGGATTTGGAGGAGGAGGAGGTTGCTACTGGGGCTCAGGCCGGCGATCCCCTGTTTCTTGGCTTGGGGGCTCCTATGAACCGATCCAGTCTACCCCGCTGGATGAACCTTTCAATCTCATTCTTTAGTTGCCAACACTCTTCAGTGTCGTGGCCATGGTCGCGGTGGTAGCGACAATACTTTGCGGGATCTCTTCGGGCCGCATTCCCTCTGAGAGGAGGAGGTCGAGGGAGTTGGCGCTCGATTTCCATGAGGATCTCCACTCTTAGGGCAGTGAGCGGAGTGAACCGGTGGAACCTCCTAGGCGGGCTCCGAGTGCGATTCCTTGGCAGTGGCTGGGGAACCTTTTGGCAGCGAGGCGGACTTGGCCGCGGGCAGGTCGGTGCTTATCCAAGCCCTTGGGCTCCTTCTTTTTGTCAGCTCGGCACGGGCGGCTCTCCGTGACTCTTCGACTCTGGCATACTTGTCTGCCAGGGCCATCATGTCAAAGAGGTTTGGAGGGTAGCTAACCTCCAAGGCCAGGTAAAAGTCGCTCTCCTTCAATACTTCGCCTGCTAGGGCGGATATGGCCACCTCATGATTAAGGTGGTCCACCTCCAGCATGGCCGTGTTGAAACGGCCAAGATACTTCTTCAGGGACTCCTCTCTCTGCTTAACCTCAGAGAGGGAGTCAGATCTCCATTGGTGGCGGTGGCTACTGATGAACTGGCTGATGAAAAGGCAGCTTAGCTCGCCAAATGAATCAACGGAACTTGGCTTCAAAGCATTGAACCAAGTTCGGGCAGATCCCCTGAGGGTGGAAGGGAAGGCACGTCAGAGGACCGCATCTGATGCCCCGTGGAACATCATTATTGATCGGAAGCTGTTGAGATGATCGTCGGGGTCGGAGGAGCCATGATAAGGCTCGATGGCAGGTAGCTTGACATGGGAGGGAATCACTTCCTCATGATCTTCTTAGAGAAGGGATTGTCCTGCTCCGCTTTATTTTGAAGCGGATGGGCTTGTTTGGCGGCGTCAAGCTCTTGACGCATTTCTTGGAGCTAGCGGTGGATCTCTTCGTCAGGAAGAGCAGAAGGTGCAGGACGAGGAGAGTACTGAGACGGTGTTGAATCATGGTGAGAATACATCGGGGAGAGAGATCGGGTCCGCCGAGATCTAGGGAGATCTTTGACGCAGGCTCGTTGGGGAGCTAGCTCAGCTTCTCTGGGATGGCGAGGGGGTCCGCAACCCCATGCGGGCTGGAAGAAGAGATTGCTGGATGAGCGGGGGCTGTATTCTCCTCAGAAGGGTGAGGAGCATGAGCAGCCAGACGGGGGGCTTCGGAGCGCCCCTGAATCAGGTGGGCCAGGGCCTAGACCTGCTAGACCAGTAAGGTGAACTAGTCCTGGGTCACCAGGGCCGCCAGTGGCGATGGAGTCTCGACTGGCGGTGTTGGCGGCGCGACACTGCTCACTGGATCAGGCCTTTGAGAGGCGACCTGACCTCGAGCTTCGGAGGTAGCCTTTTTTCGGTTAGCCATGGGAGGAGTTTTCTTGCAGACTGAGATCCTTGTCTCCTGGATCACAAGTTTTTAGGGACTTGAGGGCCCTTCCTCTAGCGCCAATTTGTTGCTGCTGAAATCTTGTCCTCCGACTCGGGCGCGTTCGGGCTTTGAGATGGGCTTCCTCTGGGTGGACCTGCAAAACAGTCCTCACGCGAGAGGCGTTGGGGGTGGCCTCTGCGGAAGACCCTCCGATGCTCAAGTCAGTGAGATCGACAGTCAATAAAAATGAGGAGAAGGCTCTCATGAAGAGTCTCTCACAGGGCTTTGAGCAGAGCGATAATGGCGGAAGCAAAGGCAGTGAGCGAGTGTGCGCATAAGAGATGGTGTACCTAAGGGGATCTGAGGCTGTGGTATTTATAGAGGATCACCTGGTTGCTTGAGAGCATCGTGGGTCCGAAGGCCGTTGAGATCTGAATCCAGTTTGTTATGAGATCGGTAGGATTCGTATCTGGTTAGTTAGAGGATCGACGACTGGGATAGCTTGTTGACATCTCGAGATTTGATGGGGGCATAGGCTCCAGGGCTCTAGGCCACTTTCGGATATGATTCCCATTTGGAATCTTACTAGTTTAAGCTTTCCGCGCCGAATTCCGTAGAGGTACAGGTATCGCTCGGGCTAGGCCGAGTGATAGAAGAGATCGGCTAGAAGGCCGGGTGATTGGATGGCTTGGTTAGGGCTAGGAGACGATGGACGATAACTCGGCTCGAGGGGCCGAGAGGCGATAGCTTGGCTCGAGGGGCCGAGAGGTGATAGACGATAGACGATAGCTCGCGCCTTGGGAACCCTTGGCTTGGTGGGGGCTAGGGCGCTCCGACCTATCGAGGTTGATTTATCTCTGGCGGGTGTTGCACATGGGTAGGAATCAAGACTAGCTTTAGCCATGAACACGATTATTGATGCATAGCGATTTTATTCCTCAACAATGACCAATTACATATTGACATTTCTGATCACTAAGTGATTAGGAGGCAAGCCTAACTTTAGCCGTTCAACATGGAGATATGTAATAAGGAAAACATGTTGATTGCAGTTTACTTTAAAAAAATAAGGAAAACAAGAGAGAAATTTGGTGGCAAGCCTAACTTTAGCTGTTCAACAAGGAGATAAGCTGTTTGCAGTTGACTCCAAAAAAAAAAAAAGGGAAAACAAGAGAGAAATTAGGAGGCAAGCCTAACTTTAGCTGTTCAACAAGGAGATACGTTGATTGCAGTTGACTCTAAGAAAATAAGGTAAACAAGGTCGCTTATTAGGAGAAAAAACAGGCAGCTGAAATCGCGATGAGATTTAAATGCAAGCAAAAACTGAGATTTTGATGGATGAAGAGGATGAGGAAGATGACGACGACTACAATGATGATGATTGATATGCAACTGATCGATACTTCTATGGCTGCTGCTGAGCATCCATGCATGGAGCCAGCGTCGACGCGCACCGAATCCTCCTTGAAGCTATTGACCTCGGCAGGGCGGAAGTACCTCTTGTCGATCACCACATGGTCCTTCCAATCCAGCCCGACGTACCCGAAGGCAGCCTCGAGGAACTCCTGGGCGGTGTGAGACTCGTCGGTGGCGACGACGCAGTCGCCGGGTTCGTCCTGCTGCAGCATGAGCCACATAGCCTCGACGTAGTCCCCGGCAAAGTCCCAGTCGCGGCGGTCGACAAATTCCCGAGGAAAAGCTTGGTCTGCAGGCCGACGCGGATGCGGCCGACGGCGCGGGTGGTCTTGCGGGCGACGAAGCTCTCCTCGCGGCGGGGGCTCTCGTGGTTGAAGAGGACGACGCAAGAAGTGCTGGATGGTGGCGCCCACGCTCACCTCCGATCTCATCTTTCGCATATATATATATATATAAAGAAAACTCATCCCCCTTCCTCCATAATTAGCCTCCCTATCAGCCAAAAACCCAGTGGCCTCCTCCGAGTCCAAGTGTGACTCCGCCGCCGGCGCCGAATCGGAATCCAACGGTGGTGCATTTCGTCGATCCCTCCGGCGGTGCCGGAGTGGCGGAAGGTGGCCCTGCTCACCGGCATCACCGGCCAGGATGGGTCGTACCTCACGGAATTCGTTCTGAGCAAAGTACTACAAAGTGCAACGGCATCCTTTTCAACCACGAGATCCCGCGCCTCGGGGAGAACTTCGTCACCTGCAAGATCAGCCGCGCCGTCGGCCGCATCCGCGTCAGCCTGCAGACCAAGCTTTTCCTCCGGAATTTGTCGGCCGCCCGACTCGCCGGGGATTACGTCAAGGCCTTATCGCTCGTACTGCAGCGTTAGCATTCAAGAATCTCATGCGTAATTAGAATATCAAATAAAAATATATTATTTTATAGTTATCTGTTCTGATTGTTACGAGAGGAAAAAGACAAGTCCAGAAGGACCTTCTTGAAAGAATAATATTTTTACATATATATTTATACCATCACGACAAAAAGGTGCAAGTCTTTCTCTTTTCTTTTTTTTATTAAACGATGTTTAATAATAAAAAATAAACTGTATATCTGGTGAGAGAAAAAGTAGCTTAATATATTTATAGACAAATCTGATCTTTTTAACATGAATTATTATTGAATTTGATGGGCATACAGACCATTAATTACATCGCTCAGTGGAGAGATGTACCAAGCTCAATCATAAGTTTAAACAATTATAACCCATTCCATTTGCATTATTGGATAAATTTATTCAATTAATTTTATAAAATTAAAATTATAATAATTAATAATAGCTACGTTGTATTCATCGATTACATCGCCCTCGGTGCAGTAAGTCCTACGTAGGCTGCACCGCCTTCTAATTGATCACGTAGATCCTACGTAGCCTGATGTTACGGGACATAATAGCTCTGATACGATGTTACGTTCTGATCGTGACGTCCATAAAAAGCTTCTCCTTTATTTTAAAAATAGTATGCAGACGAAAATGCCCCTTCCCTCCAGCCTTTTTCTCGCTATTTTTCTTGGATTATATCTGTGCAAGAAAAACTCTCTTCCTCATGCTCTGGCTTTCGGTGCAAGGAATCAGTCCAAGGTTTGAGCAAGATCCTGAGCCCTCGCTCTGAGAGTCCGGTCGAAAGAAAATATTTCAGCTTCGAGGCTGGAATACCTAGCTACTGAAGGCTTCTTCAAAAACTTCTAGAAAATATCATCCGCAGAAGGAAGTAAAAAGTCCTTGTTTCCCAAATGTTTTGGTCGTTAGAGGAAGTTAATGCATTAGGAAACCATTTAATGCTCAGGTAACATCCTTAAATACCTTGAGTTTAGTGTTTTTCTGCACGAATATCGTACTCTTTTAACTAGGAGGTTATACCTTATGAACTAGGGTGTCGTTAGAGTATTTTGGCCTATATTCCCCGTTATTCCCTATCCATATAGCTCTAGTGTCCTCACTTTACAACTCGAGTGTCCTACTTTTTTAACTAGGATGTTATACCTTATGAACTAGGTGTGTTAGAGTGTTTCGGCCTATAATCCCCGTTATTCCCTATCCATATAGTTCTAGTGTCCTTATTTTACAACTGGGTGTCATACGATATTTTCTAGGGTGTTGTTATATAAGAACTAGGGTGTCGAAGGATTCTACAGTGTCGTAATGTTTCCTTGGGTATCGTAAGGCTGGGGTGTTCAGATTACTTCTGAGGTGTCGTAAGTTCAATATAGTTATCATTTGGAGCTAGGGTGTCATCAGTTGACAGCTTGGGTGTCATAGGTTTTTTTTGTGGTGTCGTCATGTACACATATAGTTTCATTTTGGGTGTCATAATATGAGAACTGGGGTGTCGTTACAGTCTTTTTGGGTGTCGTAATTATTTTCTGGGGTGTCGTAATTCTCAGTAATGTCTTCAATTGTTAACAGGTGTCGTAGTTTTAATCAGGGGTGTCGTTAGTTGCTTTCTGGGGTGTGTGAGTTTCAGCTATGTCTTTAACTGCTAAAGGGTGTCGTAGTATTTATCTGGGGTGTTGTAAGTTGTTTCACGGGGTGTCGTAGTTTTAATCAGGGATGTTGTTACTTGCTTTTTGGTGTCTTGAGTCTCAGTTATGTCTTTAACTGCTAAAGGGTGTTGTAGAAGGGTGTCGTAAGTTGATTAATGGGTATCGTAGTTTTAATCAGGGGTGTCGCTAGTTGCTTTCTGGGGTGTTGTGAGTTTCAGTATGTCTTTAACTCTAAAGGGTGTCGTAGTTTTTATGGGGGTTGTAAGTTGTTTCATGGGGTATCGTTAGTTCTACCTGAACAGTTTTAGCTAGGGTGTCGTAATATCTGAAGGTGTCGTAATATGAGAGCTGGTGTCTGTCAGTTCGTGGCTTAACAGTTACATATAGGGTGTCTTTATATAAGAGCTGAGATGTCGAAGGTTTGTAACTATAGTGTTGGACATGTTTCCTTGGGTGTCGTAAGGCTGGGTGTCGTCGGATTACTTCTGAGGTGTCGTAAGTTCAATATAGTTATCATTTGAGCTAGGGTGTCGTCAGTTGATAGCTCGGGTGTCGTAGATGTTTTCTGGGGTGTCGTCATGTTACAGCATATAGTTTAATTTTGGGTGTCGTAATATGAGAACCGGGGTGTCGTTACAGTCATTCTGGGGTATCGTAAGTTATTTTCTTAGGTATCATAAATCTCAGTGATGTCTTTAACTGTTAACGGGTGTCGTAGTTTTAATTAGGGGTGTCCTAAGTTGCTTTCTGGGGTGTAGCATTTCATTCTTTTCTTTAACTGCTAAAGGGTGTCGTAAGGTTTTATCTGGGGTGTCGTAAGTTGTTTCATGGGGTGTCGTTAGTTTTGCCTGAACACTTTCAGCTAGGGTGTCGTAATATGTGAACATTGGTGTCGTTAGGCCCTGCCTCAATGTCTTATGAATGGGTGTTTCATTTTACAGCTACGGTGTCGTTTTTTGTAAACTTGGGTGTCGTGACTTCTGAATTCGGCTGTAAGTTCATGTCTTTAACTGTTAAGGTGTGTTAGTTTTTGTCTAGGAAGTCGAACAGGAAGCCATTATTCAGATCATAGATGGCATGCATTACTAGTATCTGGGGTTCGAACATAATTGTGTTGTTGTATTTCTTCAACTGAGGTGTCGTATTTCTTTAACCTTGGTATCCTAATGCTTTGTCAGGATATTTTGACAGCTAAATCTATGGATATCATTGTTCATGACTGTGTGCCTATATTTCCACAGACAATGTTGAAATTATAGATCGGAAAGATATCGAGCACACTCCTGCCCGTGCACCTTCACCCATCGCTCCAAATGCAGGGGATGACACTGTTGTTCCTCAAACTGGAATGTAATTCAATTCAGCAGATGATGTATATACTTTCTACAATGGATATGTAAAAAGAGTTGGTTTTGGAATCACAACAGTGTGTAGCAGGGCCAACAACAACAAACAACTTTGCTTCAAGCACCTGGCGTGTTGGAGGCAAGAAAAATCTAGAAAAACAGAGAAGAGTATGAATCATAGGATACTAGCAAAGTTGATTGTATGGCATGCATAAAAGCAAGGCTGAATGGTACAAGTGGTAAGTGGATATTGGTTGATGTTTCTCTAGAACATAACCATCGATGTCCATAACATCAACTGGTTATCTACGGTCCCATAGGAGGATAGCACATCAGAGAAGGCAAAGATCAGCAATTTATATGCCGTGAATATGCCGACAACTTAGATACTCTATCATAGCAAGAAGAAAAGGGGGCAGAAGACAATTGGATTTCACAGAGAAGGATGCTCGTAATTTCATTTGTCGCGAATGTCAGTCTAAGCTGAAAGAAGGAGATGCTCAGTCGATGTAATCCATTTCACCGAAATGCAAGTTAGAAATTCCAATTTCTTCTATACCTTAGACCTTAATGATAATGGTCATCTCAGGTCTATCTTCTAGATTCATCCAAGGTCAAGATTGGCATGCACATACTTCAGTGATGTTCTAAGGTTTGACTCAACCTACTTGACAAATAATATCAAATGCCTTTTTGTCCATTCATCGGGGTCAATCATCATGGATAGTCCACCTTGCTTGGTTGCGCATTGTTGTCTGATGAGAGGACTGAGACATATAAATGGGTTTTTCAGTCGTGGCTGGATGCAAATGGTGGTCAAGCACTATTGCCATAATAACTAACCAAGATAAGGCAATCAAGGCTGCTGTTAGGGAGGTTTTTCCTAACACACGACATCGATTTTATCTTTGGCATATATTGAAGAAGATACCTGAAAAGATTGACCACATTTGCACAACAAATCTCAAATTTATCATTGATTTCGATGAGGCGATATATGATTCATTGACCATACAGTCATTCGAGGAAAGGTGGGCATATCTTATGGAGAAATATAAAGAATGCAAGGCTATATATTGGTTCAATGTCCTTTACAAATGTCGGGATAAATGGGTCCCAGTTTACCTAAAGGATACATTCTTCGCAGGTTTGTAGGACATTGTGTTTGGTTCATGTTCATGTTCAATGCTTCTTTTTTTGACAAAATTATGTACATGGATGTTATCTTCACAAAGGAGCGAGGGCATCAATCACTTCTTCGATGGCTTTATAAATTCGAAGACTACACTCACGGAGTTCATAGATAAGTACGAAGATGCCTTGGAGAAAAAGGTACGAGGTCGAAAATGAGGAAGATAATAGGACATTGCAAACGATTGCTTTCCTAAAGACATCCTCACCTTTTGAGAGGCAAGCTGTAGGAAGGTATACAAGGCGCATTTTCAAAAAATTTTAGAATGAGATCCTTGAAATGGCTGCATCAAATACTAAATTGATCAAGGAAGCTGATAACTGTTGTGTATATTCTGTAAAGTCATATGAAAGGATTGAAGTCGATGAAATCAGCAAGGAGATGATAAAAGATTATATCGTGTCATACAATAAAAATACTGAGGATGTCCAATGCCAGTGTCGATCCTTTCAGTTCAAGGGTTACTTGTGTAGGCATGCCTTGTTGGTTCTTCATCAAAGCGACATATTTCGTTTACCCGATAAATACTTCATGAAGAGATGGTGCAAGGACATGAAATACCAATTCGATGATTTTGACTGCAATACTAAAGGTTATGATAAAAGCACACGAAAATCACAGTACGCAGTGATAATTTTTTATTTGAAATGTCTTAATATGTTTTCGATAACATTACGTTATTGATTGTAGATATAGTTTGCTGAGTCATCGGATGATGAAGCTCGCAGAGATAGCCTCCATGTCTGAAGATGCATTTAATTTAGTGATGGATGGTCTAACACCAATATTCAAATTTGCCGTGGATGCTAATTGCGCAGTTAAGGCAAGTACACAACTTGTTATTCAAGATCCTGAGCAAATTATGACGAAAGGTCGCCCAAGAGAGAACAGATTAAAGAGTGGAGTCGAGAAGAAGTTAAAAAGATCAAGGAAAAATATGGTCAAGGCATTCGTTGATGCTCCCCAAATGCAAAATGAAATAAGAGCTGGTTCAAGCAACAGGCAGACTTGTATGCAGTCAATTAACACCGGTGAGGATATAGAAAGAATTATACCACCTTTCAAACTTTGATGGACGAGTTTGATGCTTATGTATTAAGTCAACTAACACAGGAGCATATATAAAAGACGGGTGTCGTAACTTTGTAACTAGGGTGTCTTAGTCTCATCGACAGAGTTTGTTTTAAGCACAGTTGTCATTGCTTTGTAACTAAAGTTTCTTTTTCAGCCAAATGAAGTGCTCATCTCATCAACCAAGTAGAGACTCTTGAGTTGCTATTTACGAATACGCTTGCATTGTTATGACACCCCAGCTCTGACGTAACGATATCCTAGCTTTTAAGCGACGACACCCAAGCGAGGATTGTTAAGGCGGGAACCGATGACATCCCCGATTTAGACTGTTACGACACCCCAGCTCTAATATAACGACATTGTAGCTTTGAATCGACGACACCCGAGCGAGGACTGTTAAGGCGTGGACCGACGACATCGCCTATTTAGGCTGTTACGACATCCCAGTTCTCATCTGATGATACCCTAGCTTCAATGCGATGACACCCGTGCTAGGACTGTTAAGGTGGGGACCTACGACATCCCCTATTTAGGCTGTTACGACACCCCAGCTCTCATCTGACGATACCCTAGCTTCAATGCGACGACACCCGTGTGGGGACTGTTAAGGTGGGGACCAATGACATCTCCGAGTTAGGCTGTTACGACACCCTAGCTTTAAGGCGATGACACCCGTGTGGGGACTGTTAAGGCGGGGACCGACGATATCCCCGACTTAGGCTGTTCCGACACCCCAGCTCTAACGGAATGACACCCTAGCTTCTAAGCAACGACATCCGAGCGGGGACTATTAAGGTGGGGACCGACGACATCCCTGATTTAGGCTGTTATGACACCCCAGCTCTAATATAACGACACAGTAGCTTTGAATCGATGACACCCGAGTGAGGACTGTTAAGGCATGGACCGACGACATCCCCTATTTAGGCTATTACGACACCCTAGCTCTCATCTGACAATACCCTAGCTTCAATGCGATGACACCCATGCGGGGACTGTTAAGGCAGGGACTGATGACATCCCCGACTTAAGCTGTTACGACATCCTAGCTCTCATTTGACGACACCTAGCTTTAAGGCGATGACACATGTGCAGGGACTGTTAAGACGGGGACCGATGACATCCCCGATTTAGGCTGTTACGACACCCCAATTCTAATATAACGACAACATAGCTTTGAATCGACGACACCCAAGTGAGGACTGTTAAGGCATAGACCGACGACATCCCCTATTTAGGCTGTTACGACACCCCAGCTCTCATCTAACGATACCCTAGCTTCAATGCGACGACACCCATGCTAGAACTGTTAAGGCGGGGACCGACGACACCCCCTATTTAGGCTCTTATGACACCCTAGCTCTCATCTGACGATACCCTAGCTTTAATGCGACGACACCTGTGCTGGGACTGTTAGGCGAGGACCTACAACATCCCCTATTTAGGTTGTTCCGACACCACAACTCTCATCTGATGACACCCTTGCTTTAAATCCTACGACACACCATTTCTCATGTAAGGACACCATAGCTTTAAATCGATGACACCCCTATTCTCAATTTACGACACTCCAGTTTTCAATTTACGACTTCCTTGTATGAAAACTTAAGAAACTCGGAAGAAAAAAAGTAAAACTATAACGACAAGATTTCTGGCAATCATGTAACACACCATGACATACATTCAAAATTTTTACAATTGCATTAATTGTGAAACAGTGTCAAAATGAATAAGTTATATTCAATTTTCAATCACTGAAGAATGAAACAATTAAGAACAGTTTGTCACAAAGTTGTCGATCTTCTGGTTGAGGCCTTCTCTCAATATCGTCGCAGCTAATTGTCGCCGATAATCTCTTATTTCATCGTCCGTGAAATCTATCTTCATCTCAGGATTGTCCCGACGAGCAATGCATTCCATGTACTTAAGACAGTAGAGGCCACAATCCAGCGTTTCGGATGGTTGGCTTGGGCAATCTGATATCTCTTCCATCGGCCAAGTCATCACATCTTCCTTGTCGTAGTAGATATGGAATATGTGCCCAAGAATGCTATGCCATTTTTTGCATTGGCCTTGTACCTGGCGTTGCGTTTTTAATGAATTAAGGTGCATGAACACCTTTCTTTCCATGTCGACAACAACCAGATGCCAGTGCAATTATCAGAGTTCATGATGGTGAAAAGAAACCAAAATTCAGCCTTATCTTCATCGGTTACATTGTCAAATATCGAAGCCCCTGATGTTGCAGCAAGTTCATGAGCACTTAATGGAGAATTCAGACACATTGTGGCTACGAAAACTGATGCAAAGATGGACTTGTGATATCGGTCCGGATGCTCTATCCAGGTCCTCATCAAAAACCCGGCCGGCATCAATAATCTGCCAATGCAATGTAAACCGATTAATAATATTCTAAAATTAACATCGAGAAAAGGTTTCCTGAGATACTTACATCGTCAACTATTATATCTTTGTTTATGAGATCTTGAAGACTTTTCCTTGTTACGGTGCCACCTAATTTATTGGTGTAGACGATCTCGTCGGTCATTCGTTCGCTTAAAAAAATTTTATAACAATTTCGTCATCTTCAACTCTCATGTTGGCCTTTGATGTGCCCACTATCTTCGACGACTTTCTCGGACGAGCTGTCTTATAAGAATCTCCTGTGACCTTAGATGCCTTACGCTTCCTCGGCTCTTTTTTAACCCTCTTAATAAGCGAAGGCAATCCACCAAATTGTATATCCCCATCATCATCCTTTGGCGTAGGGGTGCCAAGTTTATTATCAGATTTAGACTCCTCTTGGCCCTCCGTAGAATCCCTCCTCCCTCTTCTCTCTTCTTTATATCCATTCCCATGCTCTGTTTGGTAATCCAAGGAATCTCCCTCCAATCTCTTCTCCTCTGTTTTTGCATTCCCATGCTCTTTGGACACTCGGAGGAATGCTCTTCCACCCTCTTATCCTCCTCTGTATACGCATTCCCAGCTTCAATTGGACACTCGAAGGAATGCTCTTCCTTCCCTTTCTTCTCCTCTTTATATGCATTCCCAGACTTAATTGGACACTCGAAGGAATGCTCCTCCTCCATCTTCTTCTCATCCGTATTTGCATTCCCAGGCTCGCGAAGACACTCTAGGGAATGCCCCTCCTCTGTCTTCCCCTCTCCCTTGTCCTCGTTTCTTGCATTGCTCTCCTTTCCGAGCAATGAACTGAGAGGCTCTCAGCTACGGCCAGCCTGTGCATGACATCATCGAGTTATCCTTAACGCACACCAATTCATCCTCAACTCGGCATAGCTTGCACAGCTATCTGTTGGTACTAGGGACTACTATCTGTTGAGCGAGAAGCCAGCGCTCTTGTGACAGTAGTACAGTAGCTCCCTCCATCTGCAAAGCAAGATAATAAACAAATTAATTTACAACAATATTAATAAATTATCTAGAAAATTGATCAGAGCAACGGTGCAATGGATTAGCTTACCAAGTCGTGAGGCTGCATGTTGGCAACCCGAACAGACTGGATCTTCATTTGGTTGTCATACCACTTCAAAAGTTGGGGCAGTTTATTGGGATATGTTGGTGGTCGCATTGATGTATGCTCCAGGAACCAAACATGATAAGTTTGGATATGAAAAATGTAATATAACAAAAAATTAAACCAACGATACTCTTTCTACATCTCAATAATCCTTACCACCAGTGCTGCCGAGCATCCGAACCGGGTAGGCTGCCTCCTAACCTTGTTTGTTCTCTTCAAGTGGACCAGCTCCTCAGATCGCAAGCAAAGCGACTTCTGGGAGAGCCAGAACGATCAGCTCTTTGAATGCAGAAGCCCAGTCGATACTCTCAGGTGAGTTAAGTCATCCAAGTGCTGGATGAGATATCATGGACATGTCTGATTGGACTTTGGAGCCAAAAATATGGCAAACATGTAGGTGATCCAAAGTCTGACGGTGTCCTCGACATCCTCCTGTATCTTGGATGCTCAGAGTTGATGTATTAACTTCTCCAACCCTTTCTGACGAAGATCTAATCCTGGACAATCTTCTGAACAACCTTTCGTTGAACAACTGGCTGGACGTGTTGATCTTCTTTTCATGAGATGGAAGACCCAGAATAAGTGCGACTTCGTCGGCACTGAATGAGACCGCCTTGCCACAGAAAATGAACCATCTCCTCCATTGTGACATCGATGATGTCTGCTAGCAGTCACCCATTGATTGTGAACACCTGCATGTCGACGAAGGCACCAAATGGGGTCCTTCGAATAAGTTTGGTATGTTGTGTAGTAAACCCCATCTTCCAAACATTCTGAACGTACACGACTGGCCTGCAACTGTTCTTAAATAACTGCGATGCCTTCACTGGGGTGACTGGAATAATTCTCATGTCATCTGAAACATAGGGGATAAAAATACTTGTCAACTGAGTGCCACTATATACGAACTAGGGTGTCATGATATTTTAAGAGAGGATATCATAATATCTGAACAAAGGAATCAGGGTGATGTTTACCTCTTTTCGATTCTGTCGCATCATTTGGAATAGAACCTAAAGGATTTGCATCCTCATTCGAATAAACAACGATTTCTTTTCTTTGTTCTGGCATTTTCTCCTTCCAATTCTTCTTTGTTCGCGGTCTTCGTCCATAAACAAAACCACTCATCTCCATTAACAAAATAGATGGAAGAAAAACAGTGGAAGATATTTTTGCACCAGTGGTTTCTAGAAAAATAAATAAAGGACCTCTAGGGTTCAAAAAATTTTTTATGCCGACCTCAGAGGAAGATGAAAGGACACCACGAGCTGCACTATCTTATCACTGATACGTAACCCGTATCGACCAGCCACATTTTGCAACTTTTCTAGAAAAGATGGCATAGCTGACCTAATAGGGTATCGTCGAATTACAACTAGGATGACGTCAAAACTCCTGCCTAGTTTAAATATATTGTAGTGGTGTCATAAGTTTATACCAAGGGTGTCATAAGGTTTCAACTAGGGTGTCGTAAAGGATTTTTGGCCGAATTCCTCCTGGAGTGTCGCGGGGCTTCTCTCCATGGTCAGTTATAAGCACGGGTGTCGTAGCATTGTTGCTAGGGTGTCGTAAGGTTTCAACTTAGGTGTTGTGAAGGATTTTTGGCTGAATTCCTCTTGGGGTGTCGCAGGGCTTCTCTCCATGGTCAGTTATAAGCACGGGTGTCGTAGCATTGTCGCTAGGGTGTCGTAAGGTTTCAACTGGGGTGTGCAAAGGATTTTTGGTTGAATTCCTCATGGGGTGTCGGGGGCTTCTCTCCATGGTTAGTTATAAGCACGGGTATCGTAGCATTGTCGCTAGGGCGTCGTAAGGTTTCAACTGGGGTATCGCGAAGGATTTTCGGCCGAATTCCTCCTGGGGTGTCGCGGGGCTTCTCTCTATGGTCAGTTATAAGCACGGGTGTCGTAGCATTGGTGCTAGGTGTCATAAGGTTTAAACTGGGATGTCATGAAGGATTTTCGGCAGAATTCCTCTTGGAGTATCGTGGGGCTTCTCTTCATGGTCAGTTATAAGCATGGGTGTCATAGCATTGTCGCTAGGGTATCGTAAGGTTTCAACTGGGGTGTCGTGAAGGATTTTCGGCCGAATTCCTCTTGGGGTGTCGTGGGGCTTCTCTCCATAGTCAGTTATAAGCACGGGTGTCGTAGCATTGGTGCTAGGGTGTTATAAGGTTTAAACTAGGTGTCGCGAAGGATTTTGGCAGAATTCCTCCTGGGGTATCGCGGGGCTTCTTTCCATGGTCAGTTATAAGCACGGGTGTCGTAGCATTGGTGCTAGGGTATTGTAAGGTTTCAACTTGGGTGTCGCGAAGAATTTTCGGCCGAATTACTCCTGGGGTGTCGGGGCTTCTCTCCATGGTCAGTTATAAGTACGGGTGTCATAGCATTGGTGCTAGGATATCGTAAGGTTTCAATTGCGGTGTCACGAAGAATTTTCGGTCAAATTCCTCTGGGGTGTCGCGGGGCTTTTCTCTAGCGTTCGTTATAAGCACGGGTATTGTAGCATTGTCGCTAGGGTGTCTTAATGTTTCAACTACGGTGTCGTAGATCTTTTTTCGGGCAATTTCCTCCTGTTACATCGACAAGCATATCCGTTCAAGCACGGGTGTCGTAGCATTGTTGCTAGGGTGTCATAATGTTTAACTAGGGTGTCGCGAACGATTTTGGTCGATTTTCTCCTGGGATGTTGCGGGGCTATTCTCCAGCGTCTGTTATAAGCATGGGTGTCATAGCATTGTCGCTAAGGTGTTTAATGTTTCAACTGTGGCATCGTAGATTTTTTTTGGGTGAACATAATTGGGGTATCGTATTTCTTTAACTGAGGTGTCATATTTCTTTAACTTGGGTGTCGTAATACTCCCGACTGTGCACCTTCACCCATCACTCAAAATGCAGAGGGTGTCGTAGATCTTTTTCCGACCAGTTTCCTTTGGGACGTCGTAAAGCTTATCTGTTTAGTGTGCATTTAAACCATGGGTGCCACATGGCCGATTGAATAATTGGAAAGTGCTCATTCCATCATATGAGGAGAGACACTTCGATTTACTATAACGAAGACGCTAGCATGGCCGATACTTGTTTCGAATCAGGGATTGGAACACTGAGTTCGATGAGATTTGGTTTTCTGACACTCTCTTCAGTAATGGTTTCTGTCCCCCATCCCCCAACTCGACGGCTATAAAAGGAGAAAGGATGAGTATTGCCTGCAACCACATGAAGGGTTCTCTTTGATTGAGAGAGATAGTTTAAGAAAGCTTTGCCCATACGACATCGGAGGTAGACAAGTTGGTTTTTGCCTTAGCATCAAGCTTGGGCTCGATGGCTCTGATGAAGATGTTGAAAAGCAGACTGCCAAGGGAACGCTGAAGATCGACTCTGATGGATCTCAAAGAGCCATGGGTAAGGTGCCATCAGAGAATGCTCCGAAATCCCTTTTTGAGCATACAAGTGTGAAGAAGAGAAAGGGAGGAGGCCATAGAGGTCCGTCTGGAAACGCAAAAAAGCGTTTCCGTATGATATTGTAAAGAAAATTTGCAATGACTAATAATTTTAATTATAGAAGAACTTGCGATTGCTTTGTAACTACGGTGTTTTAATAGTAAATTTGGGGTATCATAGCTTTATTACGATTACGATTGATTTTCTCCTGAGATGTCGTAAAGCTTTTCTCCTAAGGATGAACAGATGTCTTAGGTTTGTAACTAGGGTGTCGTACTATTTTAGCTTGGATGTCATCATTGGTTTTCGATCGATTTCCTCTTGGGATGTCATAAAGTTTTCTCCTACATGTGAACGGGTGTCTTAGGTTTGTAACTTGGGTGTCGTAATAATTCAACTGGGGTGTCCTCACTGTTTTTTGGCCGACTACCTCCTGCGATATCACGAGGCTTTTCATTAGCATCCGTTGTAAGGCCACGAGTTTCATAAGTTTGAACCTATGGTATTTTAACTGTAAAATTGAGGTGTCGTAGCTTTGTTTCAACCGATTTACTCCTGGGATGTCGTAAAGCTTTTCTCCTAAGCGTGAACGGGTGTTTTAGGTTTGTAACTTGGGTGTTGTAATAATTCAGCTGGGGTGTCCTCACTAGTTTTCGATTGATTTCCTCCTATGATGTCACGAGGCTTTTCTTCAGCGTCTGGTGTAAGGCCATAGGTGTCGTAAGTTTAAACCTATGGTGTCTTAACGGTAAAGCTGTGGTGTTCCAGGCAATTTCCTGAACGGGTGTCTTAGGTTGATAACTAGGGTGTCATACTATTTCAGCTGGAATATCATCACTGATTTTTGGCCGATTTTCTCCTGGGGTATCGCGGGGCTTCTCTCCATGGTCGGTTATAAGCATGGGTGTCGTAGCATTGTCGATAGGGTGTCGGAAGGTTTCAGCTAGGGTGTCACGAATGATTTTTGGCTGAATTCCTTCTGGGGTGTCACGGGGCTTCTCTCCATGGTCAGTTATAAGCACGGGTGTTGTGGTATTGGTGCTAGGGTGTCGTAAGGTTTCAACTGGGGTGTCGCGAATGATTTTCGACCAAATTCCTTCTGGGGTGTCGCGGGGCTTCTCTCCATGGTCAGTTATAAGCACGGGTATCGTAGCATTGGTGCTAGGGTATCGTAAAGTTTCAACTTGGGTGTCGCAAAGGATTTTCGACCGAATTCCTCCTGGGGTGCCGCGGGGCTTCTCTCCATGGTCAGTTATAAGCATGGGTGTGTAGCATTGTCGCTAGGGTATCGTAAGGTTTCAATTAGGGTGTCGCGAAGGATTTTTGGACGAATTCATCGTGGGATGTCGGGGGCTTCTCTCCATGGTCATTTATAAGCACGGGTGTCATAGCATTGTCGTTAGGGTGTCGTAAGGTTTAAACTAAGGTGTCGCGAAGGATTTTTGGCCGAATTCCTCTTGGGGTGTTGCGGCCGTTCTCTCCAGCATCCGTTATAAGCACGGGTGTCATAGCGTTGTCGATAGGGTGTCTTAACGACACCCAAGGAAACATGTCTGACACTGCAGTTACAAACCTTCGACATTTCAGTTCTTATATAACGACACCCTAGATGTAACCGTTAAGCCACGACTGATGAGACACCAGCTCTCATATTACGACACTATGGTTCAGATATTACGACACCTTAGCTAAATTGGATGCAGAAACTTATGACACCCTAGAAAATATCGTATGACACCGGAGTTGTAAAATGAGGATACTAGAGCTATATGGACAGGGAATAACGGGGAATATAGGCCGAGACACTCTGACGACACCCTAGTTCATAAGGTAAACATCCTAGTTAAAAGAGTATGGCATTCGTGCAGAAAAACACTAAACTCAAGGTATTAAACGGTTTCCTAATGCATTAACTTTCTCTAACGACCAAAATAGTTGGTGTAATAAAGGAACTATAAAAAGATGGGAACAAGGACTTTTTACCTGCTGCAGATGACATTTTCTCTAGAAGTTTTTGAAGAAGCCTTCAGTAGCTAGGTATTCCCAGCCTCGAAGCTGAAATATTTTCTTTCGACCGGACTCTCAGAGCGAGGGCTCAGGATCTTGCTCAAACCTTGGACTGATTCCTTGCACCCGAAAGCTAGAGTGAGAGGGAAGAGAGTTTTTCTTGCACAGATATAATCCAAAAAAAATGGCGGTAGAAAAAGGCTAGAGGGAAAGGGCATTTTCGTTTACACATTATTTTTAAAATAAAGGAGAAGCGCTTTTTATGGACGTCACGATCAGAATGTAACATCGTATCAGAGCTATTCCGTCCCGCAATGTCATGCCATATAGAATTCATGTAGACCAATCAGGAGAGGCGATGCAGCCCACGTAGGACTTGCTGCACCGGGGGCGGTGTACAAAGACTTTTCCATGATAATCAATAAGAGGTACTTTTCGCCTTGGCGAGGTCGATAGCTTGAAGGGGGACTCGTCCAAGGCCCGGAAATAGCTGCCCGGAAGTTGCTCAAGTAGAAGCCCAAGGTCGGGTTCCAAGGGCTGGTGAGATGATGGTGGTGGACCGGGACACCGAGCTTGCCAAGACGGAGAAAGTGCTCGCCAACGCTGGCTACAACGATGCTCAGCAGTAGCCATAGAACTATCGATCTCTTGTGTCAATCATCATCTTCCTCATCTTCTTCATACATCAAAATCTCAGTGTTTACTTGCATTAAATTTCGGTTCGATTCGTCTCCATCATTTTTTTCTTAAATAATATCTATGTTTCCTGAGGAAATGTGGGTAGTATTTAGAATTCTGCTGTGATATTTCTTTCTATGATCGATCAAATATATGTTCTCTGGGTCTTCATTCTGTTCTTGTAATTTCTTTGTTATTAATACTCAAAGTTGTCATTTTAAAGTGAGTCATGTTTTGTTATTGTTAGTTTATTGATTAATTTATTTCTACACCCGCTGGATCTATTACTCTGCATTTTGCTGCGTCATGCATTGTCTATATGGGGATGGTGGCAGAGAGATTGGATCAGATATGGTATCATGTTTCTGGAGTCTGTATCGTGCCTAAGGCTCATTGTTGGAAGGGATTGGATCTGAGCTGATGTATTTATTTGTTTCATATACCAACTCTACAGTTCGTCCCTCTGCAGCTCCAAGTGATGGCTGATCCAACACCGTTAGAATAAAAGGTAACAGCAGCTGTCACCATATCTTGACCCCGAGACCCTCCCTCCGGTCTCGAGGTGCACCAGCATCATCTCACCCCCGAAACCCCCTCCGATCTCGGGGTGCACAGCATCTCACCTCCGAGACCCCTCCTCCGGTCTCGAATGCATCGGTCTATCAGGATGCACCGGCATCATCTCACCCCTGAGACCCCCTCCGGTCTCGGGATGAGACCACCGTATCTCGACCCCGAGATGCACCAGCACCATCTCACCCCCGAGACCCCTCCGGTCTCGGGGTGAGATCACCATATCTCGACCCCGAGACCCCCTCCGATCTCGGGGTGCACGGGCATCATCAGCGATTAGCACGCGGACCAGCCTTCGAACCAAATGACAGCTCCGGGCCACCTCGTGCGCCCACGTGACTCTCCATGCGCCCGTGGCTGCTTGCGGCTATGCCTCATAACGGCGTATGGTGCACTGCATGTTCCTGTGTATGACTGTGCCCCGTTACGGAGTACGATTCACTACCACTTGCAACTGTGCGCGGTCATGTCAAGCAACGGCGCACACCAAATACAATCGTGGCTGCTAGACACATGTAATGCCATATTGACATGTAGCACGGGACGCCTCCGGCATGCACAATGATGGTACGACAGCAATCTTTCGGAACAGTAAGATGGGATATTCAGACAGGTATAAAAATATGCGCCCACATGTAAGTAGGGATCCGAACTCTGGTTTTCTAGCTTTCTTCCTCCTAGCAAAACCCTAACTGTCTCAGCTCCCTTCCGCTGAGCGGTTCTTGTTTGATCCCCAGTAACTAACTTGAGCATCGGAGGGTCTCCACCGGAGTATCCGGTCTCCGAGGACTTTTCTTGTAGGGGTCCAGAAAGAAGAACGTCCGTCTTTCCCGACGCTTGAAGAAGGTGACTTGGCGACATCACCAAGCATCTCTTACAGTCATGTCCTGTTATGCATTTTTGGATTGTAGATGATCCCTCGCAGCTTGGCTTTATGTGCATTCATTATTTTTGTACAGTTTGTTATGGTTGGAACCGACTCCAAAGTGTTGTCTAGTGATAATTCGGTGTTCTTCTCTGTTTCATGCTTAGGCTTAACTCGAGGTGCTAGAAAGAATTGGATCTGATCCGATCACTTGCAACAGACCCAAGGATCCATATTGTTCCGTATAAAAGTCTAATGGTCAATGCAATTCCAAAGGCTCTACTACAAGAAAACCTCTTGTTGTTTCGGTGAATCTTGTTGATTGACATTAGTTTTGTATATTATGGATATTGGCATCTCTAATGTCATTTTACAACTAATCCTTTTCTTTATTTGGCTAGTTTATTGACTTATTTTTTTTATTGACATTGTCCATAATATTCTCACCAAAAGATTTGATGAAATTTTAGGATATTTTATATAATTTGATGAGATTTTAGAATTTAGGATATTTGATATGATTTGATGAGATTTTAGGATTCAAGATATTTGATATGATTTGTTGATATATTTTTAGAATATTTTGTATATCTGAATGATTCTTAAAATCTCTAAAATCTTTTAATTATCAACTATAGCCTTATGTAAAAGTTTGGCATATATACAAAAAAAAAAAGAGCAATACAATACATTTTCATGTTCATCTTTTTCTTTTCTCTTTTACTTCTTTCATGATATTAGAGCCACCTTCTGTAACCTGAGAATTTTTAAAGCTTCTATCAAGTTTGCTTTCAATTTAGGCCAATTAATACCAATTTCTGGCTGATTCATCTACATTTTGTCATCATGTTTCAAGCTGATGTCACTCGGCTTATCTAAATTGCTTTAGATAGCTCTAGTTACAATCATTAGGTCTAAGTCATGCTTAATTTTCTTAAAGGTCATAAGCTGTAGCGTTATATCATAAGTGACAAGCAAAAACCAAAGAAGGATCCTATTGAAATTGCTGAAGCTCACCTTGAAGAACTAGATAGTAATAACTATAAATTTATCACTTAGATTACAAATACCTCTGTTACCTTTATCAATGTCCTTTTTGAATGATTTGATATGACCAAGGAGCTTTATGATTTTTTATCCAAATTTATTCTTCCATGGATCTTGCTCATCAATATCAGCTTTTTAGCAAACTCCATCATCTAAAACAAGAGTCAGTTTAGTCTACTAATGATTTTTATTCTCATATGTCTAGTATTTGGGATCAATTAGCTATGTCTGGGCTATAGTGGAAATGTTCAGATGAAGCTGTGTTATGTTTTATCTATTGAGATAATAAGTATCTTAATCAGTTTTTTATGGCACTCAATGATAATTTTGAATATGTTAGAACATCTTTTTTACATCATAGTTTATCTAATTTGAATGTGGCTATTGCTGAGCTATATTTTGAGGAGACTCAGAAAGCAAATAATGAAACTCCAATTTGCTGATTCTATTTTGGCTACTACACCAACTTCTGCGCCAGCATAATCTTCTTCTATCTAGCAGACATTTTTATCATTATTACCGTACTAATAGTCACATAATTAAAGATTATCACTATATTGCATCTAAGAAGAATCATACTCTTCGTAAAAATAATTTTAATTTTCAATGATTCCAAAATAGAGGGTTACCGATCCTGACAATCAGTGTAGGCCTTCTTAGCGTCATGCAACTACTGCTACTTTCAATGATGAGCTCTCTATCGAGTCTCCTATAGTAATTCACTCCCTTTCAAAGGTTGACTTTGAGGCAATTATCACTGAAGCTCTCACTCGAGCTAGTACACATTCCTTGATGTCTACTTCTACTTCTGCCTTTCTACCTTTTTAGGTAACTCTCTTTGATATGTTAATTCTACATGCTATAATCACATGATTTTTATCCTTCTATCCTTTCAACCAAATCTTTGGCATTCAATGCTTCAAAAATCCTAATTGCTGATGGTGCACACATGCCAGTTTGTTATGTTAAAATCTATTTTGACCTCTCAATTATATATTTCTAATGTATACTTAATTTCCAAACTTCTTTAAATCTTTCCTCTATTGGATAATTGTGTGATTTTGGTTTTGACTTACAATTTTTCCATAATGGATATGTTGTGCAGTATCCACAGATTAGATGAATTATTAGGACAGGCTGTAAGATGGGACCTAGTTTGAGTTTTCTTTACTTTATATTCCCTCTCTCTCATAACTTGTTGCTTTTACTCACTCAAGTGTTCCTTTTAGTCTTTAGCACTCTCAATTAGGCCATGGTGCAACCTCTCATCTTCAATCTGTAGTCTTTAGTGGTCAATTAGGTTAAGTTGAACAAAAGCACTTTGATTGTTTACCTTGTCAAATGAGAAAACATGTTCATTTTGATTGCTTTTTCATCATTTGATCTTATTCACTTTGATATTTGGTCGCACACCTATATCTAACATGGGAGGTTCTAAATATTTTGTAATTTTCATTGATGACTTCTCTCGATTTACTTGGCTTTATCTATTATATAATCGTTCACAGATCTTTGATGTTTATAAAAATTTTATAAACATGATTCACACTCATTTAGTAAAACCATTAAAGTCTTTCATTCAAATAATACGATGGAATATAAGGACTACAAATTTCTTTCCTTTCTTAAGGAACATGGCACCCTAACTCAATATTCTTCTGTAGGTACTCCTCAACAAAATGATCAAGCCAAACAGAAGCACCACGACATTTTAGAATTGTTCAAGCCATACTTATTGTTGTTTTTGTTCCTAAGACATTTCAGGGAGAAGGTTCCTTAACCACTGTTTATACTATTAATC
This sequence comes from Calamus simplicifolius, assembly GCA_900491605.1. Taxonomy (NCBI): domain Eukaryota; kingdom Viridiplantae; phylum Streptophyta; class Magnoliopsida; order Arecales; family Arecaceae; genus Calamus; species Calamus simplicifolius. The sequence goes on along the minus strand of UESW01002562.1, from coordinate 7,405 downwards.
GATTCCTTCTCTATTTACCCAGAGTTCCACTCCTTATAAATGACTTTATGGCACACCTGATTATAACCTCTTAGTGTCTTTGGATGTGCATGTCTTATTCATATTGAGCAACATGAATATACTAAACATGAACCTTATTCTCGCTTATGTTACTTCCTTGGATATAGCATTGAACACAAGGGTTACCAATGCTATGATTCCATCTCCAGAAAATTACAATCTCCCATCATATCATATTTTGGGAACATAAAATATTTTTAACTCTATGTAGCTTTTAGGTCCCTCCAAATAACAACTCCTTTCTTTTTACAAATCCTTCACTTAAATCTTTTTTCAGATACTGATACAGGTTGCTCAGATACTCTTACTCGATCTCCCACCAATATGTTTAGCTAGTCTGTTGATCCTCCTCATAACAAGATTCTAGAGCCCTTACCTTCTTGTCCCACTAGGGTAAGAAATCTTCTTGCTCATCTTAGTGATTACCTTTGTTATTCTGCTATTACTTCTCTTAATGAGCCTTACACCTTTTGTGAGGCTTCTTCCAACACTGTTTGGCAGAAAGCTATTGTAGAAGAACTTTAGGTTTTTATTAAAGCTCATATGTAGGATCTAGTTGATTTGCGTCTTGGAAAGTTTTCTGTAAGGTGCAAGTGGATTGACAAAATCAAAACTCAGTTAGATGGTTTCATTGAGCATTATAAATAATGTTTGGTAGCCAAGGGTTTCACTTAAAAGTATGGTATTGATATGAGGAGATATTTACTCCTATTACACGATTGACTTCTGTGCACACTCTTCTTGCTATTGCAGCTACTCATCGATAGTAACTTTTTTTCAGATGGATGTAAAAAATACTTTTCTCAATGGTGATCTTGCAGAGAAAGTATAAATGGAGTTGTTCCTAGGATATGATCATCCTCTAAACAAAGTCCGCAAACTTCATTGGGCTTTGTATGGTCTCAAACAGGTTTCTCATGCTTGGTTTGCAAAATTCAGTGCAACTATTGGTCATTTTGGTTTTAGTTTTAATTCTTATGAGTTTGCTCTTTTCATTCATAGTTTAAACTCTACTACTATCCTCTTGCTTCTTTATGTGGATAACATGATCATTATAAAGAATAATCTTACAAGCATTCAAGCTCTTAAGGAGTATAGCAAGCAATTTGAAATGAAAGACCTTGGCTTTTTTAACTAATTTTTGGACTTGAAGCATCCAGTAATTCTAATATCTTTTTACTTATCTCAATCCAAGTATGCTTCAAATTTACTTTCTAGAGCAAGGTTGATAGACAACAAAACTATTAATACTCCTCTTAAAACTAATGTTGAATTTCATGTCACTGATGGTGAGCTTTTTTGGGATCCTACTCTATATTGTTAATTAGTTGGTAGCCTAGTCTATCTCACTATTACACAATCGAACATATCTTATGTTATTCATCTTGTAAGTCAATTCATGATTGCCCCTCAACTTACTCATTTTGCTACTATCACTCGTATTTCACGATATATCAAAGGGACAATGTTTTATGGTTTTCGCTTCTCCTTTAATTTGTCTCTAGAACTACAAGCATTCTCTAATGCTTATTGGGCTGGTGATCCCATTGATAAAAGATCAACCATATGGTATTGTCTTTTACTTAGAAATTTGCTCATTTCTTGGCGAAGCAAAAACCAAACAATTGTTGCTTTCTCTAGTACGGAGTAGAGTATTATACTCTAGTTGATACCACTGCTAAGTTCTTATTGTTGTATTGGCTGCTACAAAATATGAATGTTTCACAATCCTTAATTATTCCATTATGATCGTCAAAGTTCTACATAACTTGATTATAATGATATTTTCTATGAACAACCAAATATGTTGAGATAGATTGTTATTTTATTTGCTAATATCTTCATTGTACTCTACATCTTTGCTTAGTCTCCTCCTATCACCTTATAGACATCTTCACTAAGACTCATCCTTTTGGACATTTTTGTGATCTAATTTTCAAACTCAAGATAGCTTCGACTACGCCTTAAGTTTGAGGGGGATACCAAGAATATTCTCACTATAATATTTGATGAGATCCTTAAGATATTTGATGAGATACTCAGAAGAATATTTGATGAGATTTTAGGATATTTGATATTGTTTGATGAGATTTTAGGTTTCAGCATATTTGATATGATTTGTTGATATAGTTGTAGAATATTTTGTATATATGAATAATTTGTAAGATCTTTAAAATCTTTGTAATTATCAACTCTGGTTCTATATAAAGGATTGGCATCTGTATAGAAAAGTAAGCAATACAATACGACATTCTAGCCGCTATTTAGGAGGATGATTCCCTTTCAGAGATGAGAGCATATTTGCTTGTCCAGCATGTATGATTGAACATAGCAGCAGGTGTTTGTTTGATGTGATCCTCTTTACGATACAAAAAATTTAGTGGTTTGCTGTTGTGAGATGTGTTGCTGGAAAAATACGAGAAGAAAAGGTTTCAAAAGGTATGGAGGCTTTGTTAGTGCCCATTTCAGCCAGACCTATTGTGTTGTAGTTTCAATCTTTCCTGTGGTCTTGAGAGTTCTAGTCTGAATTCTGAAGTTTGGTTCAAAACAGATGGAAGTATATATAGCATGTGATGAAGCACTTGTTGGCTGATGGGTTTCCACCCAAGTCTTCTGTAGGATTTTTAGTAGTCCAATTTCATTCCAAGCATCAATAGTTCTATCTTCAGATATTGTAAACATATATTTTTTTTCATAAATCTCAAATTCTGCATATATATATATATATATATATATATATATATATAGCATTTGTTTCATAGATTGGCAAAAACCATGATAATAAATTTTAGTGGCATTCTAAACCATGCTATTGATGCTGATTTTTGAATCATTACATTAACAGATAAAATTTATTTGTAAAGAAATTTGAATGCAGCCATTGCATTAAGGAATCCTAGCCAATAAATATCATCACCCAAAAAACTTCTAAATAACCAAAATAAGGATAAAAGAATACCATCATCCACTCCAAAGAACTATAAGAGGATCAAAGGGGCTTGTTTCATCGAAGATTCCTCCGATGATCAAGTTAGTCTCCTTGATTTTGAAGAAAATGAAAGAGCTTGTTTCCTCAAAGATCCCTCCAAATGATCAAGTTAGTCTCCTTGATTTTGAAGAAAAATAAAAGAGAAAGATATTAGAGAGTAAGTGAGAGAAAAGAGTTTTTCTCTTGTTAGCCTTTATTAGGCTCTTAATGATGTTGTATTTATAGACGTGGAAGGTGAATTAACCATGTTAACTTGGGGTTAGGCCTTCTTGAAAATGAATGAATACTTTTTATGATTCTTTAGATAAATCTTCTTGATTTTTCAAATCCAATTTAGTTAAAATTATGTTATTGGATCAGAGCTTTATCTTTTTACATATGTCTGCATCTCATTGGCTTATCAAAATCCCTATCATCACATACTCTTAATTTCCATGATTTTGATATCAAGCTTGGCTCTCACCTTGTTGGCAATGGATACTATGGTGTTTTCTTAAGTCTATCCATTGCTAAGCATGATATATTGACAATCATGTGAAAGAGCTGAAAGTTTTACTTTGCATTGCATTCTTGAGGTAGCCTCTCTTGGTGCTCTTAGAGGCAGAGGAGTGACATTTTGGTGTCATCAAGCTTGCCAATTTAAAATACTTTATTTTACCTAGGATCAGCTGATCATGCTGTCTAATCAATGGGTCCACGTACCCCTTACCCTCAAATATCACCTAAAATATTTTGATGATAGCTCAACCTTAGTGTTCGATTTTTAATAGTCTTCTCTCTCATGCATAAAAAGTCTTGTTTGTCTCCTGGGAACGTGCATGCTCCTTTTGTACTGAAACCAAGCCCTGAACCATAGGTTGGTATCATCAGTGTTCACTGCTTCATTCCTCATCAATTTTAAGACATTCTGAGATGTGCTTAGAGAGTAAATTTAAGGAGTCATGTGATATCCCAAAATTAGTTTAACATTGGATGAAAAAGAAAGTGTTATGTGCATATCATTCAAATTCACTTGTTATTCATTAACTTTCATCCGAGTTTTTGGACCATATGATTTTGATCTGCTAATGGAGTTAATTGAACCAACAGTTGAATTTGAAGCATTGCAAATGGTATCAGAGTCGATCTATGAAAGTTAGTGGGCATGAGACAAAAATGTTACATTATAAGAAGGAAAGCTAGCAAGTGGGCTCGTGAGGCATTACAGGCCATGACTCAAGTTTCTTCCATACAAAATGCTGTGATAGCAAACATTGTTGAAAAAAAAACAGCCGTTGGAAAGAAACATCCCAATTTGTTAGAAAACTATTTCTTCCGGGTCAAAGAGTTTTTTTTTCTCTCTCTCTTTTTTTATGATATCATATTATTATCATGAGCATGGTGACACCATTGATTGCGGTGATATATATGTTTCTCTTTTGTCTTATTCCTCCTTAAGCTGTTAAATTTTGCAATCAGCTCTCATTGATCTAATGTGCATCTTGAAGGATGCTCATGAAAATAGGACCACATGACATGCAAGGCAATATTTAAGTTGTATCCATAATCATTAAATTTTATATTTAGCTAATATTAGTATTTGTATCTATATTCATCACACAAAAATGAATATGTGTCAATTTGTTTCTAAGGATGGAACTCGAAAATCTTCCAAGTTTCAAATTACTAGACACCTAATGACATTTGTGGCTCACTTGATATACCCAAGGTCAAAAATATTCCACTAGTGTGAGGCAATGGTTGAGAAATATGATGCATTACGTAAATGGAAAATTGATGGATTGGATCAATATAAATTTAGACTCACTGCAAAGAGTTTAATAACAATTAATCCTATGGTTAAACCTACTACTATTTTCACTCCATTGGGCATTAGTTTACTCACATTATATGCCACTTTAAGAATCGTGCAGCCTAAGCTCCGGTTCTATCCGTCTTTGGTGCTTTAAGATTCATGCTTCTCTTTGCTTCGTCCCCGATCTTCGGCGATCGTCGTCGTCGAGTCTTTGCCGTGGTCCAGCTGCTCCTTTCTGTCCTCTCTGGTCTTCCTATGGCCTCGGATGCGGCTGAAGTAGGCCGGGCTTCCGGCAGGGCAGCGGCGGAAGGAGGGTTCGTTTGGGTGGCTTCGTCCCCGTCGCCGGCCACTGTGGCGAGATTGGAGGCTGCCTTCCCTGAGGTGGTGACCCTCCCAGCTGCGGAGCTTGCTGAGGAGGTTGCTGGGTGGATGAAGACTGCTATCATCGCTCGTTCATACCATCGATGGGTTCCGGCGGATGCTTTTCTTAGAGAATTTTGGCGCGCCGGAGTTCCTGGAGACATCGTTCCGACCAGCATGGCATTCCGGTGTCATGTATTCCGATTCAATATCCCGAAGCTCGGGAGTTAGTGATGCAAAGGCCGTGGGTAATCAATGGTCAGGTTATTGGCATCGAGGGTTGGCGGCCGGATTTTGCTCCGGCAGTGGACTCAATCCCGTCGGCGTTGGTTTGGGTCCGGTTGCCGAACCTCCCCCTGGAGTTCTGGAAAGCTGAGTTCCTCAAACCAATTCTGGCTATGGAGGGGGAATTCGTCTGTCCCGATGCTGCTACCATGGCGAGAAACAGAGGAGGAGGGTTTGCACGGGTTTGTATGAGGATTGACCTATCTCGTCCTCTTCGTCCTGGAGCTCGAGTGCAAGGCCTCAACCAGAGGTTTTGGCAACAGTTCTCTTACGAGAACCTTCAAGGGCTTTGCTGGAGCTGCGGTTCGATCCATCTGGAGTCCCTGCTCGCTCCGTCGGCTGAGGAGGATGAGGCTTCGGATGCTGTTTTTGGACCATGGCTTTCAGCTGTGAGACAGAGGAGAGGAGCTCCGGGTTCTCAGACTGAGGGAAGGAGAAGCTCTCGATCGAATGTGTCTGCGTCTTCTGCAGCCTTCGCCTCTGCTTCCCCTTCTACTGTGGACGGGCTTCGCCTAAGGTCAGAGGGTAGTCGTGATGGCTGGAAATCTCGGTGAAGGTGGCTCGCAGGCAGGCAACTTTATCCAAGGCGTCCGCTGGAGGCTCTGGAGCTGCAGTGAGTCAGCCGGAGAAGATGATCTCCCCTGTTTCTTTGAAGACTGGTGCTGTGCCTGGGGGTGCCGTATTGAAACTAAAGGCACTGAAGCAGCAGCCAGTGAGCAATGACTGTGCCAGTGAGCCTCCTCTGAACAATGTGGTGATGACTTCTAATTCATTCTCCTCTCTTGATTTGGAGGTGGGAGATGAAGGCCGCATGGACTGTAGGGACGGGTTCCCGGGTTCCTTGAAGCGGGCCAGACCAGAGGTGTCAATGTCTCTAGGTCGTTTCCTAAATCGGTTCTCCGGAAGGGAAAAGGAAAGGCCTCAGTGATTAAAAAAGGGGGGGTCGCTGCTCCTTCTCGAGTCGGACTTGACATAACCCCTTCCGGCCAGAACGGTGATTTTGATCGGTCAAGGGGGCAGTCTATCCAGGGTTCTGGGCCTATAGCTAATGTGATTGACGGAAGTCCTGTAGATCAGGGTCCTAGCTCCGTATCAATTGGTTCTCCTGTGGAGATGGATGGGCCACTGGGCTGTTCAGATCCTCAGTCTGATGTTTGCCCTCCGTTGGCAGGGGGTATTGCTGACAGCATTATGTCGAGGACCATGGAGGGGTCCTAGCTTCTCCCAGTCTGTAAATGAAGATCCTTCTGTGGAATGTAAGAGTGCTCGAAAGCCATCCTTTCGTTCCTCTTTTGGAAGATTGTTGCAGCTGCATAAGTTTAATATATGTGTCCTTTTGGAAACGAGACTGTCGGTGAGAGTCTGGCTCGGTTTCGTAAGCAGATGGCCCGATCTTGGTCCTCGTATGCCGTGGAGGCTGAAGGGTTGTCTGGAGGTATGCTGGCTCTTTGGCGTTCCACTGCGGTTACGATTGATGCTTTCCATCAGTGTAATCAGCAGATAAGCATGATTGTCTCTGAAGGTGCTTCTGAGCCTTGGCTATTATCGGCTGTCTACGCCAGTACGGACTATAGGGAGAGAAGGATTCTCTGGTCTAAACTTCGATCCCTTCTTGACCAAGGTATTCCTTCTGTTATTGCTGGGGATTTCAATTGCATTACGGAGCCTAGTGAGAAACGTGGGGGTAGACGAGTTACTGGCTCTGCTGACATTACTGAATTCAGATCTTTCATTGATTTTGCTGGATTGATGGATTTGGGATACTCTGGTCCCAATTCACCTGGTGTAATAATCGGCAGGGTTCAGCTCGTGTTTGGGAGAGGCTGGATAGAGTAATGGCTTCAGCTCAGTGGCTTCATTTGTTCCCTGCGGTTACAGTCTCTCATCTTCCTCGAATTGCTTCTGATCACTGCCCT
>UESW01002561.1:155402-196692 GCA_900491605.1 Calamus simplicifolius | reverse complement strand
TTGCAGAATCTATAAATAGAGAAGCCGTTTTCAAATCAAAGAAGAGATAGACATTCAAAAAAGAGAGAAAAGAAAAAGAAGAAAAACAGAGCTCATTTGAAAAAATCCGTGATTCAAAATAGAGTGAAAGAAAAGTGTGAAATCAAAGGAAGCTCCTTCTGTGCTCAAGCTCAACAATCCAAGGAAGCTTCAGAAGAAAATCCAAGAGCTATTCAAGAGCATCTCAAGATTTTCAACATTCAAAGAAAAGCTCAAATCAACTCCAACGTACATCCGTGAAGAATCGAGCTGAGGCCCGATTCTACACTTCAAAGGAGTTGAGAAAAGAAGAAAAGAAGAAAAGCTCAAAAGCCAACCAACTGCAAATCAGGCTTTTCTAAACTTTGTTCTTATATTTGATTATCTGCTCATTAAGGAGCTTTGTATTGAAAAACATATTTCTATTTTTGTATCTAGTTCAATCTGGGGGATTGAACTAGTGGAGGTAGTCTTACCTCGGTACAAGCTTGGTAAAGCTTGTGTTAGGGTTTTTGTGCTGGTGAGCCCTTGAAAACCAGCTGGGTTCGTTGTGATCCCGGGAAAACAACAAGTTTGAGTTGTGAGCTTGTAAAACAACTCGCTGTAATCAAGGAAGATTATAGTGTGGACCCAAGTGAATCTTGGGAGTGGACGTAGGTGTTGGATACACCGAACCACTATAAAATCTTTGTGTTTGCCGTGCTTCCATTGACTCTATCTCTATCTCTGTTTTATTCACTGCACTTTGTATTTACATTGCATTGCCTTCATTCTCTTAAGCAAACTATTTTAAAAGGCTAATTTTTTAAAGAACCCAATTCACCCCCCCCCTCTTGGGTTGTCATCTGGGCCAACAATTGGTATCAGAGCTAGTGCTCATTAGATTTTGATCACACGATCAAGAGCTAAAGTCCAAATGGCAACACAAGTTGGATCATTTGCTGAAGGTCATTCTACGAATAGACCTCCACTGTTTAATGGTTCAAATTATTCTTATTGGAAAGCTAGAATGAGGATATTCATTCAAGCTTCTGATTATGAGCTTATGGGGTGTTATAATTAATGGACCTAGTACACCCACACATGTTATTGATGGCACTATTGTTCCTAAGCCCGAAAGGGACTGGAATGATAATGATAGGAAATGGCACAGCTTAACGCTAAAGCCATGAATGTCTTATATTGCTCTTAGACGCTAATGAATTTAATAGAATCTCCACTTGTAATTCCGCAAAGGAGATTTGGGATAGATTAGAGGTTACCCATGAGGGTACCAACCAAGTAAAAGAATCTAAAATTAATATTCTTGTTCATAAATATGAGTTGTTTAGCATGGAACAATCTGAAACCATTGCATGCATGTACACTAGATTTACAGATATTGTAAATGGTTTGAAAAGTCTTGGTAAGACATATACTAACTCTGAACTTGTTCGAAAAATTCTTAGGTCATTACCAAGATCATGGGAAGCAAAAATGACAGCAATCCAAGAAGCAAAGGACCTCAACACTTTACCCTTAGAGGAGCTTCTAGGATCTCTTATGACCCATGAGCTGACTATGAGGCAGCATGTAGAGGAGGACACAAAGAAGAAGAAAGTGATTGCCCTCAAAGCTGCAAAAGAAGAAGAGAGCAGATGATGATGATGATGATGAGAGACTGCTCTCTTAGCAAGAAATTTAAAAGATTCATGAGGAGAAAGAAACCCTTCCACAAGAAGAAATTTGGAGCAAAGTGGGAAGGAGAAAAGGATAAGAACAAGGACAAGGACAAAGAAAAAGAGAAAGACCCCTTGACTTGCTATGAGTGTAATAAACCGGGGCACTTTAGGAATGAATGTCCTAAATTGAAGAAAGCCTACAAAAAGAAAAAGAAGGCTTATGTGGCGACTTGGAGTGATAGCGAGGAATCTTCTTCCGAAGAAGAAGAACAAAAGGAAGTCGCAAACGTATGTTTCATGGCGGACGACAACGATGAGGTAAGTTCCGATAACCCTTGCGATGAATTTGCTTTTGATGAACTTTTGATGCTTTTAATGAACTTGTTGGGGATTTCAAGGTTTTGAAAAAGAAATACAAGATTTTGAAAAATGAAAATTTAACTTTCATTAAAGAAAAGAAAATCTTAATAATGAAGTTAAGAAACTTAAATCTGAAAATGAAATTTTGGTAAAAGAAAAGAATTAATTCAATGAAAATGATAAACTAAGGAAAGAGGTTGAAAAACATAAGAACATAGTTGATAAGTTTACTTAAGCTCAACTAAATTAGACATGTTATTAAATAGTCAAAAAGCAGTTTTTGACAAAGCCGGATTAGGGTATAACACTTTAAGAAAACAAAAATCACTGAAAAATATTTTTGTGCGTGCTGGCCAAAGTAATTTTACATGCTTTAAATGTAATCAAAAAGGACATAAATCTTATGAATGTAAAATTCTAAAACCTAATAAAAACTTAAATGTTAAAGGAAGAAAATATGGGTTCCGAAAGGAACAATATTTGTTGCTACTAACCATGAAGGACCCAAGAAAGCTTGGGTACCTAAACATAAAGTTTGATTTCATTGCAGGAATGTCTTGGCCAAGAGATCAAAGAGAAAGTGGTATCTTGATAGTGGCTGCTCAAGACATATGACGGGTGACAAAGAAGAATTCATCACCCTTGAAGAAAAGAAAGGAGGAGTTGTTACATTTGGCGACAATGGCAAAGGCCAAATCTTGGGGTTTGGTAACATTCAAATAACTCCCTCCACATATATTGAAAATGTACTTTATGTTGATGGTTTAAAGCATAACTTAATTAGTATAAGTCAATTATGTGACAAAGGTTTTAAAGTATCATTTGAATCTTCTATATGCACTGTAGCTAATCCCATTGATAATAGCATTGTTTTTATTGGAAATAGAAATGGCAATGTATACTTGATTGACTTAGACAAATTGTCTACTAATAATCATTGCTTAGTTGCTAATAATGCTAATATGAATGAGATTGGTTGGTTGTGGCATCGAAGATTAGGTCATGCAAGCACACACCTTATTTCAAAACTAATTAGAATGGATTTAGTAAAAGGTCTACCTAAATAGATTTTGAAAATAACAAAATATGTGATGCATGTCAGTTTGGAAAACAAACAAGAAGTTCTTTTAAATCTAAAAATATTGTTTCAACTTCTAGGCCATTAGAGCTACTTCACATGGACCTTTTTGGACCAACTAGAACCACAAGTCTAGGAGGAAAGAAATATGGTCTTGTGATAGTAGATGATTACTCTAGATTCACTTGGGTAATGTTTTTAGCTCACAAAGATGAGACTTTCTCGATATTCCTGAAATTCTTCAAGAAAGTAACAAATGAGAAAAACACTACCATAGTGTCTCTAAGAAGTGATCATGGAACTGAATTTGAAAATCACTTATTTGAAAGTTTTTGCAATGAAAATGGTATTAATCATAATTTTTCTGCACCTAGGACCCCACAACAAAATGGAGTAGTTGAAAGGAAAAATAGGACTCTAGAAGACATGGCCCGTACCATGCTATGTGAAAGTAAACTCCCGAAATACTTTTGGGCGGAAGCTATTAACACAGCATGTTACATCCTAAATAGAGCCTTAATAAGACCTATTTTAAAGAAAACACCTTATGAATTATGGCATGATAGAAAACCCAACATTAAATATTTTCATGCATTTGGTTGTAAATGTTTTGTTCATAATAATGGTAAAAACAACTTAGGCAAATTTGATGCTAAATCTGATGAAGGAATATTCTTAGGTTATTCAACAACTAGTAAAGCATATAGAGTATTTAACAAGAAAACCTTAGTTGTTGAAGAATCCATTCATGTAGTTTTTGATGAATCTTTAGCAACTCGTTCCGAAAAGGATTGATGATGAGGAAGATACAAACATTAATTGAAAAAGATCTTGAAAAACTTAATATTGATGTATCTTCAGATCATGAACAAGAAGCTAAAGATAATGATTCACCTAAGGATGATGATATAATACTAATCATAATGATATAGATCTACCAAGAGATTGGAGATATGCTTATAGTCATCCCAAGGAATTGATTATAGGTGATCCATCTCAAGGAATAAGAACTAGATCATCTATGAGAAATATTAGTAATCATCTTGCATTTGTATCACAAATTGAACCTAAAACTATTGAAGAAGCTGAAAAAGATAATAATTGGATGTTAGCAATGCAAGAAGAATTAAATCAATTCACTAGAAATAATGTATGGACTTTAGTGAAAGACCTAAAAATCATTCTGTTATAGGATCAAAATGGGTTTTTAGAAATAAACTAGATGAAAATGGCATAGTAATTAGAAACAAAGCTAGATTAGTTGCAAAAGGATATAATCAAGAAGAAGGTATTGATTTTGATGAAACCTTTGCACCTGTAGCTAGATTAGAAGCCATTAGGCTATTACTTGCATTTGCATGTCACATGAATTTTAACTTATTTCAAATGGATGTAAAAGTGCATTTTTAAATGGATTTATAAATGAAGAAGTATATGTAGAACAACCACCAGGTTTTGAAGATCATGAATTTTCAAATCACGTTTTTAAATTGCACAAAGCATTATATGGTTTGAAACAAGCACCTAGAGCTTGGTATGATAGATTAAGTAAATTCTTAATTGAAAATGATTTTACAAGAGGAAATGTTGATAAAACATTATTTTTGAAAAGAAAAGATAAAGATTTACTTGTAGTTCAAATATATGTTGATGACATTTTTTGGTGCTACTAACAATCTTCTATGTCAAGAGTTTGCTAAGTTAATGCAGGGAGAATTTGAAATGAGCATGATGGGAGAACTCAATTTCTTCCTTGGACTCCAAATCAAACAAAGCAAAGAGGGAATCTTTATCAACCAAACAAAGTACACAAGAGAAATTCTAAAGAAGTTTGGTATGGAATCAATCAAACCCCTCGGAACACCAATGAGTCCTTCATGCAAGCTGGACAAAGATGAAGAAGGTAAGAAGGTTGATCAAAAATATTATCGAGGTATAATCGGATCCCTACTTTACTTAACTGCAAGTAGACCAGACATAATGTTTGCTGTTTGCTTATGTGCTAGATTTCAGTCTGAACCTAAAGAATCACATTTAATTGCTGTTAAAAGAATACTAAGATACTTAAGTGGAACAAAAAATGTAGGTTTATGGTATTCTAGAGACTCAACATTAAATCTGATTGCATATTCTGATTCTGATTATGCTGGATGTAAGTTAGATAGAAAAAGCACAAGTGGTGCATGCCAATTCTTAGGAAGTAACTTAATCTCATGGTTTAGCAAAAAGCAAAATTCAGTTGCATTATCAACTACTGAAGCTGAATATGTTGCAGCTGGAAGTTGCTGTGCTCAAATCCTATGGATTAAGCGACAACTTGAAGACTATGGTATCACACTTGATAAGACACCTATAAGATGTGATAATACAAGTGCAATAATCTAACTAAAAATCCAATTCAACATTCAAGAACAAAGCATAGAAATTAGATATCACTTTATAAGAGAACATGTTGCCAATAATGAAATTTGTCTTGATTATGTGAATACTGAAGAACAATTAGCAGATATATTTACAAAACCCTTAAGTGAAGAAAGATTCTGTTATCTTAGAGGAGAGTTAGGGATTTGTGATCCATTAGAATGAATTTGAAACCCCTAAGGAAATTTATCTAAAATTCTTTCAAATCCTTGATCTTTAAGGAAATCTTATCTAGAATTCATATCTAATTGATCTATTAAATTCCAATGATTATTTTATCAATTTTTAAGATCATTATCCGGACACATTTCAGATTATCTGAAACTTTATGTTTTTTGCTCTGAAATGGTCTCGGAGCCGACTCGGTGAGTATCGGAGTCGACTCCAGGTTTCTACTGAAACTCTGAGTCGACCCCTTCTCTGCGAGTCGACTCCACTTCGGGATAGTTTTCTGTGACTGTCCGGAGTCGACCCCTCGCTTTGCGGGAGCCGACTCGAAGTGGTCCCAGGTCGATTTATCTAGGGCAGAGTCGACTCGCCGTTCATTTCTATCGTCTCAATCTCAAATACTCTCTCCAAAATTTTCCTGACCTTCCAAATCCTCAAAATCCCTGATTAACCCTTCCAATAGATCAATGGCCCCTAAAACTCGTGGATCTAACCTTGGTGCGGCCGGAGTAAGAGGAAGAGGGCGGTGAGGAAGACCGTGAGGCGTCCTTTCGTGAGCCTTCACCGAGCTTGGATTCAACCTCATCTCTTCGACTCCTAGTGCTTCTCCATCTACGGCTCCATCACAGGTAGATAGACTTGCCGATAGAGTGATAACTACCGGGAGGAAAGTAGATTTTGAATTGTTTGAGCTGAGGGATTTCTTTGGGAAGGCAGTTGATTGAGATGGGTTGGGAAAAGATTTGTTCTTTAGATTGTCCTACATACCCAGCCCTTGTCAAGGAATTTTATAAGAATCTATCTAGAGGAGAATGGACTTGTAAGCATGTGAGAGGAAATAGAATTTCAGTGACAGTGGATTTGCTTTCAGATTATTGAATCTTCCAGTGTCAGGAACATCTACTTTTTCTTCTGAAGATAGAAGCCCAGCTCTTCTAGACTGCTTAACAGGGAGATTGTTGGTTTTGAGAAGTTTTGCTAATCAATCCTTAGAATTGAGACTTCTCCACAACATTGTAGTAGAATCCTTTTCCCAAGATTGGGAGATTTGATTATGTGTCAGAAAGAGATATTTTGTAATGGATGCAATTGTAACTGGTAAACCCATTAACCTTCCTAGCATGATTTTATGGTACATTGCCGATTGTGGAGGTAAGAGAAAATCAGTTTACCCTATGGCATGATTCTTACTAAAATTTTCAGAGCCAAGGGATTGTCATTCAGATAGTGAGCCTATGAGGAACTTAAGACACACCGATTTTTACAGTTTGGCCACTATATAGAATGGGTTTTGTTAAGAAGAATGGCAGATGGGAAAGGAAAGGTTTGATGGAAGATAGAGCCGCGGACACTGAGGCACCGGGACCATCAGTCAGACATTCTTCGCCTGTACCTCCGAGCTCTCCTATTCCTGCTCCTGTCCCTACCCCTGCTCCGTTTGATCACATCATCTTCATCTGTTGGTTTCTCAGAACTTCAGTTAAGGCAGCTTAAAGGTCTTCTTGATGATCAGTCAGATAAGTTAAAATCAGAGTTTGAAAACAAGTTTATGAATCTCAAGGAAACTCTTTACTCTTTGGATGATCGGATCACCAAGATAGAATCAACCCTTAGCAATTCATCTGAGTCTTTAAGTGGAGACCTAAAGAACATATTTGAAGAACTTAAAGACATCTGCGGAGATGGTGAAACATATGCAAAATGCAATGCTGAACTCCAAGATAAAATTTGACTGCTTGCACTTTTGTTGATGAGAGACTGAAGGACTATGTGAAGATACAAACAGATGGAATGAAAAATATATAGATCACTTAACTAGGATTGTAAGGACTCACTTTTGATGTATTAGATACTTAGTCCTTGCAATGTAATGAAGTTTATATTATGTTTTACATTTTATACTTTGATGTAATGAAAAGTCTATTTTGAATGTCAATGTAATCTCTGAATGTATTTCTTCCTTTATCAATGAATCTCAGATTTTGTTAAATCATATCTTGAATGAATGAATGAATTATGTTTGATGCATCTCTACCTTTTTGTTGATAACAAAAAAGGGGGAGAGTTTTATAGTTTTATAACTGTATATGCATATGGGAGAAATTATTAATCAAATGATATTAAAATGATTGAATGAATGAGATAAATAATTGAATGAATGGGATATTTATTTGAGTTTCATAGGGGGAGCTACCTCATTCAGGGGGAGCCTAAGCCTAACTATGAAAATAAAATAAATTCTCTAATCAATCATGCATAAACTCAATGTTTTTGTCATCATCAAAAAGGGGGAGATTGTTGGGGAGATTGTTGAGAATTGTTGCCCCAATCTTATTGATTTTGATGATTACCAAAAGCCATGAGTATATTAAAAGATGTAATGAGTTTATTTACATGAGCAATGAATTTATTTAGAACAATGAATGAGAATGTTAAAGTATAACTTTAATCAATTTGAAAGTAACTTCAAGCTCCATGTTTAAGCTTTCAAAAAGAAATTTTATACTTCATATTTAATCAATGAGTTTTTGGAACATTTCTTGAATTGATTCCTAATGACAATTTTATTATATTCAAGTCAAAAATTTGATTTAAAATGAATCTGGAACGAATTTCAAGTCAATCAGAAAATTCTCTGATTTTTGATACGTTCCGGAGACTCAGAATACAGAAATGACTGTCTGTCTCGAGTCGACCCCTGTGATTTCAGAGTCGACCCCCGATTCTGTCGAGCCGACTCCATGACTGTGTGAGTCGACTCCGCTCAGACACCAGAGGTGTGTTTTTCTGAGCATTTCGCGAGTCGACCCCCTTTTCATGAGTCGACCCCCGACTGTCAGGAGTCGACACTTATTTTTGATGAGTCGACCCTTTGACTTTCTGAGTATTTCTATTTTTGGTATCACGACTTCGAGCCGACTCGCGGAAAGCAGGAGTCGACTCCAGCAAATCTGGGCGAGATTTTTCCGAATGCCAACTCAGCGTCAACGGTAAGATTTTTAATTAACGGCTATTTTTCTTTGTTTCTAACGGCTATATTTTTGCAGAATCTATAAATAGAGAAGCCGTTTTCAAATCAAAAGAAGACATTCAAATCAAAGAGAAATTTTCAGAAAAAGAAGAAAAAAGAGCTCATTGAAAAAATCCGTGATTCAAAATAGAGTGAAAGAAAAAGTGTGAAATCAAAGGAAGCTTTCTGTGCTCAAGCTCAACAATCCAAGGAAGCTTCAGAAGAAAATCCAAGAGCTATTCAAGAGCATCTCAAGTGATTTTCAACATTCAAAGAAAAGCTCAAATCAACTCCAACGTACATTGAAGAATCCGAGCTGAGGCCCGATTCTACACTTCAAAGAGTTGAGGAAAAGAAGAAAAGAAGAAAAGCTCAAAAGCCAACCAACTACAAATCAGGCTTTTCTAAACTTTGTTCTTATATTTGATTATCTGCTCATTAAGGAGCTTTGTAATTGAAAAACAATATTTCTATTATTTGTGTCTAGTTCAATCTGGGGGATTGAACTAGTGGAGGTAGTCTTACCTCGGTACAAGCTTGGTAAGCTTGTGTTAGGGTTTTTGTGCTGGTGAGCCCTTGAAAACCAGCTGGGTTCGTTGTGATCCCGGGAAAACAACAAGTTTGAGTTGTGAGCTTGTAAAACAACTCGGCTGTAATCAAGGAAGATTATAGTGTGGACCCAAGTGAATCTTGGGAGTGGACGTAGGTGTTGGATACACCGAACCACTATAAAATCTTGTGTTTGCCGTGCTTCCATTGACTCTTTCTCTATCTCTATTCACTGCACTTTGTATTTACATTGCTATTGCCTTCATTCTCTTAAGCAAACTATTTTAAAAGGCTAATTTTTTAAAGAACACAATTCACCCCCCCTCTTGGGTTGTCATCTGGGCCAACATAGGGGCCTATCATACTTGTGGCCGCCTAGGCCAGCCCGAGGGCCGGCTAGGGGCCTAACATACTTGTGGCCGCCTAGGCCAGCCCGAGGGCTGGCTAGGGGCCTAACATATATGTGGCCGCCTAGGACCAGCTCGAGGGCCGGCTAGGGGCCTATCATACTTGTGGCCGCTTAGGCCAGTCCGAGGGCCGGCTAGGGGCCTAACATACTTGTGGCCGCCTAGGCCAGCCCGAGGGCCAGCTAGGGGCCTAAATATATGTGGCCGCCTAGGACCAGCTCGAGGGCCGGCTAGGGGCCTATCATACTTGTGGCCGCCTAGGCCAGCCCGAGGGCCGGCTAGGGGCCTAACATACTTGTGGCCGCCTAGGCCAGCCCGAGGGCCGGCTAGGGGCTTAACATATATGTGGCCGCCTAGGACCAGCTCAAGGGCCGGCTAGGGGCCTATCATACTTGTGGCCGCCTAGGCCAGCCCGAGGGCCGGCTAGGGGCCTATCATACTTGTGGCCGCCTAGGCCAGCCCAAGGGCCGGCTAGGGGCCTAACATACTTGTGGCCGCCTAGGCCAGCCCGAGGGCCGGCTAGGGGCCTAACATATATGTGGCCGCCTAGGACCAGCTCGAGGGCCGGTTAGGGGCCTATCATACTTGTGGCCGCCTAGGCCAGTCCGAGGGCCGGCTAGGGGCCTAACATACTTGCCTTGGGGTTTCTCGTGCCGATCTGGGCGTTTGACTCGGGGCCGCCTAGAGCACAAGACTTGAATCCTCCAGAGGTTTCTCGCGCCGGTCTGGGGTGTCTGTCTTTTGGGCTACCGATGTCCTTTTGAAGCCCCGGAGGGCGACCCGAGAGTCTTTTAACCCCGGAGGGTGACCTGAGGGCACTTTGACCTGGCTTAGGGTCCTTTTTGAGACCTCGAAGGGTGACCCGAGAGTCGTTGTGGAAGGACCATGCTCGGAAGCCTTTAACCCCGGAGGGTGACCTGAGGGCACTTTGACCTGGCTCAGGGTCCTTTTTGAGACCCCGAAGGGTGACCCGAGAGTCGCTGTGGAAGGACCATGCTCGGGAGCCTTTAACCCCAGAGGGTGACCTGAGGGCACTTTGACCTGGCTCAGGGTCCTTTTTGAGACCCCGAAGGGTGACCCGAGAGTCACTGTGGAAGGACCATGCTCGGGAGCCTTTAATCCCGAAGGGTGACCTGAGGGCACTTTGACCTGGCTCATGGTCCTTTCTGAGACCCCGAAGGGTAGCCTTTATTGATGGGGCAAAAATAAAATTGCCTCGGGGGTTTCGCGGCCGGTCCAGGAGTTTGACTCGGGACCGTCGAGACCATAGGACTTGAACCGCCTCGGAGGTTTCTTGCACAGGTCCGGAGGTATCCTTACGATCATGGGGCTACCGAAAAACTACCTCGGCAGTTGCTCGGTCGGCCCGAGTGATTTTTGAGAAACTGAATAAAAAACTTATTTTTCCTCTTTTGTTTTTATTGGTGTAGTATACTTAGCTTTCGTAGCTTTTTGTCTTCGTGTCGTATTTGATGCCGTCGTCGATTAAAGGCTTGAGAGCTTTTTGGCTTGAGAGCTCTTTCTTTGAAGAGATTGGTCATCCTTAGTGCTGAAGTCTGAGGGTAGCTAGACAAAATCCGTAGGAGATCCTGGGCTCAGTTGGCTCTTGGGTGCAGTCGAGAGAAAGAGAGAAGGGGAGAGAGGGGGAAGGCGAAGTCAATAGTCAAAGCCTTTTGTCCTCATCTTCCACCTTGCATTAATTGCACTAACACCTCTCGGCTTACTATCACCAGAAATTAAAATGCTCATAAATGTTGAGGTGATGGACTATGTCTCAAGTTCATCCCTTTTTGAAATTACTATGCTACCCATGTTGCAGTCCACCTCTGCCTGATTGTTGAGCCTTTGACTGAGCTTTTCCAGCCGTCGGTGTTGTTCATCCAGATGCCTCCTCATCTCCTGATTAAGGTCCTTCCAAGATGACTCAGAAGATGAGCGAAGGGCAGGAGACCGCAGCTTCTTGAAAGTTTCGTAGTGGCAGCGTTTAGGTGAAGCCTGATGGCGATAAGCTCCTCTATTACGAGATTCCTCGCGGGTGAATCGCTGGCTAACTGGTGCAGCTATCATGGGCGATTTGAGTGGCTAACGAGTGTTGCTTCTACAGCTCATGAACTACTGCATTCAAGGCTTGAACTCATTGATTGAGGATAATCAGCTAGTTGATTAGAGCAGCTAAGGCTGGTGGTGAAGGAGGGGCAGAGAGAGTGGTCCTTTGCTACCCAGTGCGATGTGGATGCCCCCCAGCATGATTGGTGAGGACCTTCGGCATGCGCATCACCACCATGGCTATTTTAGAGGGGACAAAGACTTATAGCTCAAGGAGACAGAGATTTCTTTCCTTCAGTGTGTCGCCCCCCTTCCTGGCGTGCCAATCTTTTGACGCTTAATCACCTCTCCTGGACGTCGGGAATGAAGTGCTTCTCGAATCCTTGCTTCACCGGGTTGCCTGCAAAAAAGTCCCAAGACCGGAGGGGGTCTCCGGCGAGACCCTCCGACGCCCAAGTCAGCAATCGAGGTCACAGCCGTGAGCTTGAGGAAGCTTGAAAAAGAAAGAGCGAGAGGCTCTGTATGAGCGTGTTGAGTGTTTTGGAGTTACCTCTTCTTACCTAATTTATTTATCTTTATACTCTGTAAAACTTGCTTGAGAAGTTTGGGTTCTTGTCCTCTAGTGGGAAGGAGTCACGTGGAGCCTCATGATGGACCATGACTTTTGGGAGCTCATTTAGTCTGAGTGGCTGAAGTGTCATGATGACTAGGGACTTTTGGGGGGTGAAATGTCAGGGCTGACATCTGTGAGGCCCAAAATACTGCCACTTGTCAAGACTTTTATGGCGATGGCAGCAGTGGCAGAGCTTGCTTCCTTCTTCGATACGTTAGGACTACAGGTCAAGTCCCATCAAGGTGGGTGGCTACAGCTGTTTGGTGGGTCCTGTTCCAACGGAGAGGGGAAAGCAGAGGCCGCCCTCCCAGCCAGGAAGTGCCGGGGCGGGGGCGGCCAGGAGAGCGCGTTGGCTGCCTGGCTTGGATAGACCGGGGCCGGCTAGGAAGGTGCCGGGGCTGCCTGGCTGGGACATGCCGAGGCCGGCTAGGAAGGTGCCGGGGCCGCCTGGCTGGGACATGCCGGGGCCGGCTGGGAAGGTACTGGGGCCGCCTGGCTTGGACATGCCGGGGCCAGCTTGGAATGTGCCGGGGCCGCCTGGCTTGGATAGGCCGGGGCCGCCTTGGAAGGTGCCGGGGCCGCCTGGGAAGGTGCCGGGGCTGCCTGGCTGGGACATGCCTGGGCTGGCTGGGAAGGTGCCGGGGCCGCCTGGCTTGGACAGGCCGGGGCCAGCCTGGCTGGGACATGCCAGGGCCGGCTGGGAAGTTGCCGGGGCCGCCTGGCTTGGATAGGCCGGGGCCAGCTGGGAAGGTACCAGGGCCGCCTGGCTGGGACATGCCGGGGCCGGCTAGGAAGGTGTCAGGGACGCCTGGCTTGGACATGCCGGGGCCGCTGGGAAGGTACCGGGGCCGCCTGGCTTGGACATGCCGAGGCCGCCTGGGAAGGTGCCGGGGCTGCCTGGCTTGGACATGCCGGGGCCGGCTGGGAAGTTGCCGAGGCCGCCTGGCTGGGACATGCCGGGGCCGGCTGGGAAGGTGCCGGGGCCGGCTGGGAAGGTGCCGGAGCCGGCTGGGAAGGTGCCGGGGCCGCCTGGCTTGGACATGCCAGGGCCGGCTGGGAAGGTGCCAGGGCTGCTTGGCTTGGACATGCCGGGGCCGCCTGGGAAGGTGCCGGGGCCGCCTGGTTGGGACATGCCGGGGCCGGCTGGGAAGGTGCCGGGGCCGCCTAG
Source organism: Calamus simplicifolius (assembly GCA_900491605.1). Classification (NCBI taxonomy): domain Eukaryota; kingdom Viridiplantae; phylum Streptophyta; class Magnoliopsida; order Arecales; family Arecaceae; genus Calamus; species Calamus simplicifolius. The sequence continues at coordinate 183,193 of UESW01002561.1, read as the reverse complement.
CTTGGACATGCCGAGGCCGCCTGGGAAGGTACTAGGGCTGCCTGGATGGGACATGCCGGGGCCAGCTGGGAAGGTGCCGGGGTTGCCTGGCTTGGACATGCCGGGGCCGCCTGGGAAGAACATGCCGGGGCCGGCTGGGAAGGTGCCGGGGCTGCCTGGCTTGGCCGGGCTGTCGGCGATTGGGGCCGTCGGCCTTGGAGCTCTCGGCCGTCGGTCTTGGAGCTGTCGGCCAAGGAGCTATCGGGTGCGCATGGCTTTATAAGGCCATAAACACTACTGTGGTCGAAGGGCCCTTTGATAAAAAAAGGGGGGGCTCCGTCGGTTTCCTTCCATCACGGTTCTCTAACAGCGTTGGATCAGCCACATCAAAAGGAAACCGCTGATAAGATCAGTGCCGTTCCTCTCAGATCATCTTGTACATTGCATGTGATGAGTGCTCAGGTTTATGATGAACATTTAACTTAATTCTAAGGACTGATAAATCCTCCATTCTGTCCGGTTACAATTTTGCTAACAAGGAGTGGTTCCAATAAGCTATTTATGATGAGCATTTAACTTAATTCTGAGGACCAATAAGCTGTTTACCGACCTGGTTCCAAAATCTGAAGTGAGATGCTGCAAGACAGTGCATTGTGTTTTCTTGCGTTTAACTGTTAAGTTCTCTAGTTCAGCAAACATAAATTCCCAATTTACTATATCTTATGGAACTTGATGATGCCCGATCACTGGTCCTGAACGTCGGAAGAAGGAGGCAGATTGACTAACGGATCCTTGTCTTGCCGGGCTACCTGCAAAAAGTCCCAGGACCAGAGGGATGCTCCGGTGGGGACCCTCCGACGCTCAAGTTAGCAACCGAGGGAAGAGCTCGAATGAGCTCCTTTTTAGATGAAAAGAGCCCCTAGGGAGGAGGAATTCCTCTCTGGGTATTGGGATAGCAATCCTCTGAGTTCTTTTGCTCGTACCTGATTATTGAGTGAATTCACCTTTTATAGGGGGTTGACACTTGCATGACCACGTGGGATTCCATGAAAAAGGAATGTCCATGGAGTTCTTGGGGTTGCGTGAATCTGGGCTGGTTGGTGGGTCATGTCCCATCGGAGAGGAGAAAAATGGCGGTTGGTGGGCTACGTCCTATCAGCCAGTGGGGCTATCAGGTAGTTGGGTCCAGTCCCATCAGCGGCGTGGCTAGTGGATGGTAGGATCTGGCATTGTCAGGTGGCGCGGATCAGAAAGGTTGCCGCCTGAACCGCTAGGACTGTACTAGGGCTGACTTAGAGAAATTGGAGCGCTTGACCCTTCTGAGGGTGCCGAGGCTGAGCTGGGCCGGCTAGGGATGGTCGGGGCCAACTCTACCGACCAGAAGGTGCCGGGGCAGGGCCCACCAAGAATGGTCGGGGCCGACTCGGCAGGCTCGGAGATGCCGAGGCCGATCGGGACCGACCAGGAATGGTCGGGGCTGACTCGGCGGGCTGAGAGACGCCGGGGCCGAGCGGAGCCGACCAGGAATGGTCGGGGCCGACTCGGTGGGCTCAGAGACGCCGGGGCCGACTCGGCGGGCTCGGAGACACCGGGACCAAGTGGGGCTGACCAGGAATGGTCGGGACCGACTTGGCGGGCTCGAAGATGTCGGGGCCGAGCGGGGCCGACTAGGAATGGTCGGGGCCGACTCGGCGAGATCAGGGATGCCGGAACCGAGCGGGGCCAACCAGGAATGGTCGGGGCCGACTCGGTGGGCTTAGGGATGCCGGGGCTGAGCGGGGCCGACCAGGAATGGTCGGGGTCGACTCAGCGGGCTCGGAGATGCCAAGGCCGAGCAGGGCCGACCAGAAATGGTCGGGGCTGACTCGATGGGCTCGAAGACACCGAGCGGGGCCGACCAGGAATGGTCGGGGCCGACTCGGCGGGCTCGAAGACGCCGGGGCTGAGCAAGGCCGACTAGGAATGGTCGGGGCCGACTCGGCAGGCTCGGAGACACCGGGACCGAGCGGGGCCGACCAGGAATGATCGAGGTCGACTCGGCGGGCTCGGAGACGCCGAGACCAAGCGAGGCCGACCAGGAATGGTCGGAGCCGACTCGATGCCGGGGCTCGGGGATGCTGGGACCGAGCGGGGCTGACCAGGAATGGTCGGGGCCGACTCGGCGGGCTCGGGGACGCCGGGGCCGAGCGGGGCCGACCAGGAATGGTCGGGGCTGACTCGGCGGGCTCGGAGACGCCGGGGCCAAGCAGGGCCGACCAGGAATGGTCGAGGCCGACTCGGCAGGCTTGGAGACGCCAGGAGCTGCACTAGTGTTTTACCAAAATTGCCCTTGTGGCTATACCAGCCATATCAGATGCCCCCCCTACCTCTAAGCACTAAGGACCACGTGCCTGCAGTCCTTTGGGCGAAAGGGATGCAAAAATTTAAAAAATGATTGCCTCCTTAGTGCGCTTTCAATGACTTGATGAGCTGGCACTTCGTCCCGAGGCAGTGTCGCTTCGAAAATCTCCCGCAATCATGCGATAGGTGGGGGCTGACGTTGGCGCCGTACGCTCCAAAGAGGAAGTTCATTGGGGAATGGAAAAAGGCAAGGGTCATCATTGCTTCTCCACGTTCTATGCTCCGCGATTGGTCGGGGATCAAGCTCCTTGGGACGAATCGAGGCGGCACATCTCGGGCGCAGGTGAAATTTCTGGCTGACAGTTCGTGGCGCAATAGAGGTGCACCACGTGGCGGGATCTCGAGCGTCGTTGGTCGGAGATGGAGGGTATAAAAGCATTTCAAGATCTTGGGGAAGCTTTTATGCTGCTATTGCTTTCTTCCACTTTCTTCTTCCCTGAGCTCTTCTGTGACCTGAGTCCTTCTAACTCCCAGTTAGTTTCATCCTTTACCTCACCCATGGACCGTCGTGCCGTTAGGAGGGTAAGAGACCCGTAGAAGAGTCTTCCCATTCAAGTAGTGAAAATCGGGTCCCTTTAGCTAGCCAAATGCCTCGGCCAGTGGGTAGCATCACCATCCGCAACCGATCGAGTGTGATAGGACCTCCGTCCACCTCAGGCTCCCCTATTAGGGCGGTCCCTGTGTCCTCCCGTCGTTCGGCGCTTCCTCTGGCAGTGAGTTCTGATCCAGCAGGTCCAGCGGGGGTGGCCTCAACCATGACCCCTGAGGATGTAGAGGCCGTTAGGGCTAAGTACCTGGTCCCTGATTTCATCGGCCTATCCGCGCCGGGGCCCGAAGATAGGATGACCTCTGAGCTCCTTGGTCGGGTCGCTCTATATGAGGAGTTCTTCTGATGCGGACTGCACCTTCCTTTCCATCCTTTTTTCCTAAACCTTTTAGATGGGTATAGGTTAGTGCCGGTGCAGTTGACTCCGAATTTGATTCGAATCATCTGCGCCTTCGTTATCCTTTGCTACTTCCAGGAGGCCCGACCAGGGTTGTCTTTGTTCCGAGCTTTCTATAAGCTCCGCCGTCAGGGTGAGGAGGCCTGGTGGGCATTTACTGCCAGGCCAGGTAGAGCCTTCCCTTTAGGTCTCTCGTCCAAAATTAGGGGATGGAAACCTCGATTCCTTTTTGCCCATGTCGAGGGGGTCAGGGCTGCTTGGAGGGAGCCAGACACTAGTCCCAATGATGATTCCACCGTAAGGGATAGGGATAGGGAACTATTGACCCAATTGTCCAATTGCCAAATCCCCAGCTACAAGGAACTCCTATTCGAGGAGAACTTGGTAGAGGCTGAGTTGGCCCCGGCGGTCGGTGAGCTTGATGCCTGACTTCTTCTGTCTCGTCCTAGGATTTGTTGTACGCCATTGCTAATGTTTGTCACCATTTCGCTGCAGCGATGAAGGTCTCCGCCAGCGATTTCGAGGCTGTCCTGAAGCAAAAGAGGCAGGCGGCCGGAGAGACGTCCAGGCCGGCGAAGAGGATTCGACGAAGGGAGCCGACCAGGTCGATTGAAGCCCTCACGGCCCCGGCACCTGTAGAAGAGCCGGCTAAGAAGAATCCGGTCAGAGGAGTGGTCCCGGGGTCGGCCGAGGCCGAAGTTGAAGAAGGAGAGATTCGGCCACCACCGAACCGACGATGGTGGTTTTAGATGAGGAGGAGACCCCTGCCGCCGTCGATGTGCTCGAGGAGGGGCGGGTCACAATCGCCATCGGCCCTCTGGCTGCCACAGAGCCGGGGATTGAGAATGCTCCCCTAACCGCAGACGAGGGGGAGCCAGCCACCAGGAAGCCCCGGGATGGGCAGAGGCAGCCAAGAAGCGAGGAGGTGAGCCGGGGAGCTCATCCCGCCAACCGGCGCGTTGCCCGACCCATCCCCAAGTTGAAGGTCCGCAAGAGGGACAGACACGGCTGGTCCCCACAATCGGCTCAATGGCGGACGCTGCATAAGCTGCCCATCTTCTGTTAGGAGTTTGGACCATCGAGTTCGAAGAGGAGATGCGGGGATTGACCAACTCTGCACTCCTGGATATAGTAATGGTTGCCGTTGTCCAGGTAATTTTTGAGCTTTCCTCATTTCTTTTGATGTTTCCATTTCCTATGGTTAACATGCTCCCTTTGCTACAGATGGCCAACGGCGCAATCAGCCTTCATGAGGCGTTGGCCCATTCCTCAAATACAATTGCCAAGGCCATGGCGCGGGCCGACAAATACAAGAAAGAGAGCATGGCGCAGTCTCAAAGCCTTGCTCGTCTTCACCAAGAGGCCTCGGCCCGGGAGGAGAGTCTGGCCGACCAACTGAGGGAGGTGGAGAGCCGGGCCTTCGTAGCTGAGGCCAAAATGGAGCTGGCCTCTGAAAAGTTGAAGGCCGCCGTGGTACAGAGAGGAGTTGGCCCGGCGGCTCCAACGCACCGAGGAGGAAGCCCGGGCCGCCGCGGAAAGGGCAGCTGCCGCGGAGAAGGCGGCGGTGGAGGCGGCCTCGGAGAAGGCCGGAGTAGTGGCCTATGCTGATGAGGCCAGCGCATGTGCTGAAGAGGCTGACAGCAGGGCTTGGGAGGCCGAGGCGTGAGCCAAGGAGGCCGAGGCCAGGGCATAGCAGGCTGAGGCCGAGGCGGAGCAGGCCGTCCCCAACTATAAGGCCTCGCCGGAGTTCAAGCAGGAAGTCATCGAGGCCGGCCTCGATGCTTATGTCCAAGGCTTCGAGATGTGCAAGGTTAAGGTATCTGCGGCCCTCGAGATCAACATCTCTGAACTTGATGACATCCGGCCTGGGGAGTTTGACGAGGAGCCAGCAGAGAAGGAGGACGAGAAGAAGCCCGGCCCAGGCGAACCTTGAGGATCCACCGCCCATTTTTCTTTTTCTTTGATTCATGTAACCGGCCTTAGGCCAAATTTTGTACCTTCCTTCAATTGTTAATGAAGAAAAACTTTTTGTCAACATTTCTTTACTTTCCGCTTCATCTATTCCTTCTTCCTTTGGGAAAAACGTCTTACTGCGCAACTAACGATTGAATGGGTCCCGTACCTATTGATAAAGGGGGGAGGGCTTTCCTTCTGAAATGTTTTTTTTTCAACTTTAAACGTTGCGCATATTGACAATGTCATAGCCGAATCGCAGTTTTGGACTGGCCAATGCTCGAATGCGTGTCCAGGATGTAAGCCAGCTATGTGGAAGGTCACTTGAGATGCCTTATGTTGTTGTAGACTGTTCGAAGGGGACTCATCTGCGCATGAATCCTCTAAAGGCTTGGAATGATTCACGGGCGACTTAGTGCTATGATTAATCTTGAAGGTGCTGGGACCGACCAGAGATGGTCGGGGCTGACTCGGCCAATTTGGAGATGCCAAGGTTGAGTGGGGTTGACCGGGGGAGGCCTACGCTGACTCGATCAATATTGGAGATGACTGGGCTGGTCAGGGCCGACCAGGAAAGGTTGGGGCCGAGCCGGCTAGCTCGGGGTCTGTGAGGGCCAAACAGGGCCCTTTAAAGCCGTCTCGACCTTTGAACCACCTCGGAGGTTTGTATGTCGCCCGAGTGGTGACTCGACCAGGTACGGAGCTGTTAGGGTCTTAACCGACTCGGGGGCACCGCCATGCCGAGGCCGAGTGGTGTCCCGTTGGCCGCGATGCCGGCGAGCTCCTTTTGAACCACCTCGGGGGTTTGTGTGCCGTCCGAGTGACGACTCGATCGAGTATGGAGCTGTTAGGGTCTTAACCGACTCGGGAGCACCGCCGTGCTAGTGCCGAGTGGTGTCCCATTGGCCACGATGCCGGCGAACTCCTTTTGAATCACCTTGGGGGTTTGTGTGCCGCCCGAGTGGCGACTTGACCGGGTACGGAGCTGTTAGGGTCTTAACCGACTCGGAGGCACTGCCATGCCGAGGCCGAATTGTGTCCCGTTAGCCGCGATGCCGGCGAGCTCCTTTTGTGAGATCTGGTCCTTGGATACAAGGAAGAACAGGCTGTGACATTGGAAGGGACCCCTTTATTACTCATATTCCAGGGGAATACATCATTGATAATATTGACGGAGGTTATCCGCATTCCAGGTACGCGGAATAGGTCTTTTGTCGAGCTCTTCTAGTTTGTATGCCCCTCGGTAAAGTGTCTCGGCGACGCGATAAGGACCCTCCCAGTTGGGGGATAGCTTGCCCCCTCCGTAGGCTTGGATACCTCAGCCTTCCTTAAAACCAAGTCTCCACGGCGAAAGACCTTGGAACGAACTCGGGCATTGTAGTACTTGGCCGCTCACTGACGAAAGGTCGCCTTGCACAGCCTTGCCCGGTCATGTGCTTCATCGATGAAGTCTAGATTAGCCCGTATCAGTGCGGAGTTATTTTCCTCGTTGAAGGACTCCACGCACGGACTGGGCAGTCTGATCTCAACGGGAATAACGACTTCAGATCCGAAGACGAGACTGAAGGGAGTCTCACCCGTCGGGGCCCTGGGGGTCGTGTGGTAAGCCCATATCACACTGGGAGTTCTTCCACCCATCGACCCTTGGATCTATCCAGCCGGGTCCTGAGCCCTCTGAGAATGGTGCGGTTCATGACCTCGGCCTCTCCGTTGGTCTGGGGGTGGCCGACAGAGGTGAATCAGTGATGAATGCCTAGCTCATCACAGAAAGTCTTAAATGCTTCATTGTTGAATTGGTGGCTATTGTCTGTGACGATGGTATGAGGTAGGCCAAAACGGCATATGATCGACTTCCAGAAGAAGGCTTTGACCTTACTTTCAGTGATCTTAGCCAGCGCCTCGACCTCGACCCATTTGGTGAAGTAGTCGATGGCGACTAGCAAGAATCTCCGCTGCCCTAAAGCTGGGGGGAATGGCCTGAGGATGTCCATTCCCCATTGAGCGAAAGGCTAGGGGGCCGAGAGCGGGTTCAACGGGGTGGACGGTTGATGCTGGATGTGCACATGGCGCTGACAACCATTGCACTTCTGAACTAGTTTGGCCGCGTCCTCCTTCATAGTGAGCCAGAAGTATCCCTGACAGAGAGCCTTTTGGGCTAGGGACCTGCCCCCCAGATGATTCCACAGATGCCTTCGTAAATTTCTCTGAAGATGTAGTCGGCGTCGGGGGTCCTACACACTTGAGCAGGGGGTAGGAGAATGACCTTCTATATAGACGCCCGTCCAGAGGATGAATTTGGAGGCCCTCCACTTGAGTAGCCTGGCTTCGTTGCGATCGTCAGGGAGAGTGCCGTATGTGAGATAGCGGACGTAGGCATCCATCCATGTGGGCTCTTGGGTGAGCGGGAGGACTTCCTCGCCGTCCTCTATGCTGAGCCTTTCTAAGTATTTGATGTAAGCGTCCCTTGCCATGCCGTCGGCAGAGGTAGCCAGACGAGAAAGGATGTCGGCCTTGGCGTTCTCACTCCGGGGAATGTAACTGATACTGAAGTAAGCTAAGGGGGAGGTCAAGAGCCGAACCTTGCCCAAGTACTAAGTCATAACAGGGTCATGCGCCTCGTACTCTTCGTTGATTTGCCCAGAGATGAGTTGCGAGTCTGTGAAAGCCCTGAGATGCCTTATTCCGAACTCATGGGCTAGCCTTAATCCGGCCAGTAGGGCTTCGTACTCAGCTTGATTATTGGTGGCTTCAAATAGAAACCGTAGGGCGCATTCTATCCTCTCTCCGCCCGGCTCGGCAAGGATGAGGCCGGCGCCGCTTCCTGAGAGTTCGACGCGCCATCCACATGAAGGATCCAAGTTTCTCCATCGCCGCTTGGTTCGGGCTTGCGCTGTTCCTTGGTAACTTCCTCGGTCGCCTCATCCGCCCAAGTGCACTCGACCAGGAAGTCGGCTAAAACTTGGGACTTTAGGGCCGATTGTGCCTGGAAGGAGAGGTCAAACTCTCCTAGCTTGATGGCCTATTTGATGAGTCGGCCTAAGGTATCCGGACGGGCCAGGATGGCTTGAAGGGGCTGGTCCGTGAGCACCATGATGGGATGGGCTTGAAAGTATGGGCGGAGATGTCGGGTGGAGACTATCAGGGCGAAGATAACTTTCTCTGTCTTAGAGTACCTAACTTCTGCATCATGGAGGACCTTGCTCACATAATAGACGGGTCTCTGGGTCCCGTCAGTGTCGAAATGCACCAAGACCGAGCTAACGGCCTCCGAAAAAGTGGCAAGGTAGAGGAAAAGGCTTTCCCCATCCCTTGGCTTAGACAGGAGCGTCGGGGAGGACAGAAACGCCTTCAACCCGTTGAAGGCTCTCTGGCAGTCGTCTGTCCACTCGAAGCTGTTCACCTTCCGCAGGGCCTTGAAGAAGGGTAAACACCTCTCAGCCGATTTGGAGAGGAAACGACTCAAAGCCGCCACTCTTTCCATTAGTCGTTGCACTTCCTTCTTGCCGGACGTGGCCTCATGTCAAGGATGGCACTGATCTTCTCTGGGTTTGCCTCGATCCCCCGCTGGGTCACCATAAAACCCAGGAACTTGCCCGCCGTGACCCCGAAAGCACATTTCTTGGGGTTCAGCTTGACTTGGAAACGACGGAGGTTGTTGAAGGTTTCCTCCAAGTTGGAGACATGATTGGAGGCGCGGGTGCTCTTTGTCAGCATGTCATCCACATAGACCTCCATATTCGGCCTAGCTGATCTTGGAACACTCTGTTCATCAACCTCTGGTAGGTTGCCCCCACATTCTTGAGGCCAAAAGGTATCACCTTGTAGCAATAAATGCCTTTCTCCATCACAAAGGATGTGTGCTCCTCGTCATTGGGGTCCATTCTTATCTGATTATATCCGAGAAGGCATCCATGAAACTGAGGAGCTCGTGCCCGGAGGTGGAGTCCACCAGCTGATCTATCCTTGGCAGGGGAAAACTGTCTTTTGGGCATGCCTTGTTAAGGTCGGTGAAGTCGATACAAATTCTCCAGCTCCCGCTTGCCTTTCGCACCATGACCACATTAGCCAGCCAGCTAGGGTAATGTGCCTCCCGGATGTGGCCGGTACTGAGCAGTTTGTTGACTTCCTCATCGATAGCCTTTTGTCGATCAGGAGCGAAGCTTCTCTTCCTTTGGCAGATTGGATGGTGTCTTGGGTCAATGTTGAGCTTGTTGGTGATCACCTCTGGAGGGATGCCGGGCATGTCAGATGCCGACCAAGCGAAAATGTCCGAGTTAGCCCGCAGGAAGGTTAAGAGGCACTCCCGATCCTCCGGGGAAAGGAGTCCGCCGACATGCACGGTCTTCGCGGGTCGTCTCCAAGAGGGAAAGTTAGGAAGGTGCTCGACTGGTTCTCCTCCCTTGCTGGAATCTCTAGGATCAGGCACTTCTAAAGTTAATTCAGCTTCCAAAGGACTTGACGCTGTGTGATAACAAGGCAGGACTGGGCTGGTCTCGCTGCGCATCTCTCCGACTCCTTCACTAGTGGGGAACTGTACCAGTAAATGCTGAGTGGAGATAACTGCATCCAAAAGATTGAGGCTCGGACGCCTAAGAATGGCGTTGTATGCCAAGGGGACACGTACAACTAAGAACTTCATAATCACTGTGCTTTGGTGTGGTGGTGCTCCGGCAATCACGGGCAAACATATCTCGCCCTTGACTTTTACTAAATCCCCTGTGAACCCGACTAAGGGAGCCACCACAGGTCGAAGGGAGTCAAGAGATAATCCCATCTGAACAAATGTATCGTAGGTAAGGATGTCAGCTGAGCTGCAACTATCAACCAATATCCTCTTTACAGGGTGCTTGGCGATCGTCATAGAGATGACGACGCCTTCATTATTTACATTTTCAACAACAACAGACTCCCTTCGAAAAATTACATTATTCGGCGCTTCCTCCCCCTCGGGCGTTTGGACGAAGGAGCTGCCCCCCAAGACACCATCCTGACTGTTCGCTCCGTGGGAGTGTTATCGATGGTGGCTTGAATAGGCAGAGGCCCCATGAGGGTTGGCAGCGGCTGCGGTGCCTTTTGGATATACTTGCCGAGGTAGCCTCACTGGATGAGTTCCTCTATGACCCGCTTCAAACTGAAGCAACTGTCGGTGTCGTGGCCGTAATCCCGATGGAATCGGCAATAACGGCTCTTGTCACGGGGAGGACCTTTCTTCATAGGAGGAGGGTGCTGGAGATAAGGCTCACCCTCGATCTCCATAAGCTCACACCCCTTCTCGCCCCTCGATCTCCATAAGGATGTGAGATCGAGGGGCGAGAAGGGGTGTGAGCTTGCTCTCGTCAGGAACGGGCTTCGATGCCTGTTGTCGGATCGACGAGGGGGTCGGACTGCCGGTGTCGAGGGGGTCCATTCGGCTCGGGAGCGGGCTTGTGGCTGGAGCTCCTCGAGATTCTCGGCGGGTGAAGTAAGCTTCATCCGCACAGATGTACTTCTGAGCGCGGAGGAGGAGGTCGGAGTAGGAACTCGGGGGCTTCTTGTCCAAGGAAAAGGTAAAGTGGGACGGGAGGAGTCCCCGCTTCAGCGCTAGAGTTGCCACCGCATCATCCAGATGGTAAACTTCGAGGGCGATAGCCTTAAACCGAGACACAAAGTCCCGTAGCGACTCCCCCTCCTTTTGGCGCACGGAGAAGAGGCTGTCCGCCACTCTTGAAATCCGCCGGCAGGCATCGAAATGTGCCAGGAAGGCCCTCTCCAGCTCGAGGAGTCGATGCTGTGAGGGGACAGGCGCGAGTGCCACGCGCGAGCGCCTTCCGTAGAGTGGCGGGGAAGGCCTTGCAGAGAAGGGCGTCCGAAGCGCCTTGGACTTGCATCATTGCTTTATAACTCTCAAGATGGTCGAGAGGATCTGTTGTACCGTCGTATGGATCTATCTGGGGAAAACAGAATCTGGAGGGGACAGGTTCCTCCAATATCTGGCGGTGTGAGGATGGGTGTCAAACTCCTTCTCTGGTTGATGATTGATTTTCTTGGCAAGCTCATCCAGTCGCCTATTGTACTCATCCAGGCGCTCCTCCGCCTGGCGGCTAATTGTCGGGGCCCTCCAAGATGGCTCGGAGGAAGAAGAAGAGGAAGAAAAAGAAGGAGAAGGACGCAGGAGCCAGGATTTCCGCTTTGGTTCCTCCTGACGATGCGGCTCGGGAGGAAATTTGCTGGGGTCACAATCGGGGGACCGTGATCGCTTGGGGGCTCACAGCGAGGCTTCCTAGGGGAAACCTGACGATGACTGGGTTTCTGCTGAGGAGGGCCTCCTCCAGCTGATTGCTGACTGGTGAGGGAGCAGTTTGGTGCTGGGTGGCCACAGACTATTGCTGCTGGAGTCCATGGACCATAGCGGTGAGAGTTTGGACTTGCTGGGTGAGATTTGCTAGCTGCTCCGCAGTTTGGACAGCTGCATCTGGTGGTGGACGGGTGACGGGAAGATCGGTAGTAGGGGGATTGGCCTCTTGCTGCCTAACTGGTGGGGGAAGCCCCGCTGGATAGCTGATGGAAGCGTCTGAGCTCGCGTCACCACCATGGCTTGAAGAAGAAGCGAGGGGGGAGCAAAAGTTCGCCGATATGTAACACAGGGAACCCTGAGTCCCCCTTGGCGCGCCAATCTGATGACGCCCGATCACTGGTCCTGAACATCGAAAGAAGGAGGCAGATTGACTAATGGATCCTTGTCTTGTCGGGCTACCTGCAAAAAGTCTCAGGATCTGAGGGATGCTCCGGTGGGGATCCTCCGATGCTCAAGTTAGCAACCGAGGTCACAGCTGAGGAAGAGCTCGAATGAGCTCCTTTTTAGATGAAAAGAGCCCCTAGGGAGGAGGAATTCCTCTCTGGGTATTGGGATAGCAATCCTATGAGTTCTTTTGCTCGTACCTGATTATTGAATGAATTCGCCTTTTTATAGGGGGTTGACACTTGCATGACCACATGAGATTCCATGAAAAAGAATTTCCGCAGAGTTCTTGGGGGTTGCATGAATCTGGACTGGTTGGTGGGTCCTGTCCCATCGGAGAGGGGAAAAACGGCGGTTGATGGGCTACGTCCCATCAGCCAGTGGGGCTATCAGATAGTTTGGTTCAGTCCCATCAGCCAGTGGCCAGTGGGTGGTTGGATCTGGCGTTATCAGGTGGCATGGATAAGAAAGGTGGCAGCCTGAACCGCCAGGATTGTACTAGGGCTGACTTGGAGAAATTGAGGGCACCTTGACCCTTCTAAGGGCGTCGAGGCTGAGCTGGGCGCCAAGGATGGTCGGAGCCAACTCTACCGACCAGGAGGTGCTAGGGCGGGGCCGACCAGGAATGGTCGGGGCCGACTCGGCGGGCTCGGAGATGCTGGGGCCGATCGGGCCGACCAGGAATGGTCAGGACCGACTCGGTTGGCTGGAAGACGCCGGGGCTGAGCGGGGCTGACCAGGAATGGTCGGGGCCGACTCGGCGGGCTCGGAGATGCCGGGGCCGAGCGGGGCCGACTAGGAATGGTTGGGGCCGACTCGGCGGGCTCGAAGACACCGGGACCGAGCGGGGCCGATCAGGAATGGTCGGGGCCGACTCGGTGGGCTCGGGGACGTTGGGACCGAGCTGGCCACCTAGGAATGGTCAGGGCCGACTCGACGGGCTCGGGGATGTCAGGGCCAGCAGGGCCGACCAGGAATGGTCGGGGCCGACTCAGCGGGCTCGGGGACATCGGGGCCGAGCGGGGCCGACCAGGAATGGTCGGGGCCGACTCGGTGGGCTCGGGGATGCCGGGGCCGAGCGGGGCCGACCAGGAATGGTCGGGACCGACTCGGTGGGCTCGGGGATGCCGGGGCCGAGCGAGGCCGACCAGGAATGGTCGGGACCGACTCGGGGGCTCGGAGACGCCGGGACCGAGCGGAGCCAACCAGGAATGGTCGGGGCCGACTCGGGGGGCTCAGAGACGTTGGGGCCGAGCGGGGCCGACCAGGAATGGTCGGGGCCGACTCGGCGGGCTCGGAGATGTCGGGGCCGAGCGAGGCCCACTAGGAATGGTCGGGGCCGACTCGGCGGGCTCGAAGACACTGGGACCGAGCGGGGCCGACCAGAATGGTCGGGGCCGACTCGGCGGGCTCGGGGACGCCGGGGCTGAGCGGGGCCGACCAAGAATGGTCAGGGCCGACTCGGCGGGCTCGGGGATGCCGGGGCCGACCAGGAATGGTCAGGGCTGACTCGGCGGGCTCGGGGATGCCGGGGCCGAGCGGGGCCAACCAGGAATGGTCGGGACCGACTCGGTGGGCTCGAAGACGTCGGGACCGAGCGGGCCGATCAGGAATGGTCGGGCCGACTCGGCGGGTCGGAGACGCCGGAGCCGAGCGGGGCTGATCAGGAATGGTCGGGGCCGACTCGGCGGGCTCGGAGACGCCGGAGCCGAGCGGGGCCAACCAGGAATGGTCGGGGCCGACTCGGCGGGCTCGGAGACGCCGGGACCGAGCGGGGCCGACCAGGAATGGTCGGGGCCGACTCGATAGGCTCGAGGACGCCGGGGCCGAGCGGGGCCGACCAGGAATGGTCGGGACCGACTCGGCGGGCTCGGGGATGCCGGGACCGAGCGGGGCCGACCAGGAATGGTCGGGGCCGACTCAGCGGGCTCGGAGAAGCCGGGGCCGACCAGGAATGATCGGGGCCGACTCGGCGGGCTTGGAGACGCCGGGAGCTGCGCTAGTATTTTACCGAAATTGCCCTTGTGGCTGTACCAGCCACATCAGAACTGCATTGACGTTGCTTTAATTCCTTTTGTCTTATAGGCTCATGCAAATGATATATTGTCATCCAATTCAAGTGGTATAGGTCTCTATCTTGTTTCTCAACCACTGGAGCAATACTGGGACAGAATTTTTATCTGTTTAGCATCTGAGCTATATAGTAGTATCTGAGCCTCTGTGGTACCTGGAAGTTTGTGTTCCTAATTTTGACTTGCAAAAAACATCCTTGTTTTGTTCCAAGATGATAGATAACTTCTTACATGATAAACTGTAATGTCTTGAGAAACCAACTTCTATGTGATATACAGAATACAAGACTGAGATGTAATTTTGTAGGCTTCTTTTCCTTTTGGAAGAGAATGACATCCTTTTAATTTCAAGCAGATGGAAGTCCCCGGTGTTAGGGGATGTCTAGAAGTCTAATTTACACCATTGAGTTTGTAATGCCACTGGTAATGGTAAAAGCTCGGGCTGATGGGTGTAATGGAACTGGATTGAGTAATTGGGGCTGCCACTGTAAAAAAAGGCAAAGGTTAGGACTGCCCTTAGTTTGCCCATCATAGGATCCCTGATTGTTGGGAACATAATTGGGTGATGTGGTTTACCATCGAGTTGGCAATGGTTGTGTGGCATTTGTTTGACAGAATCTTAAAAGCCTTTTCAGGGCACAGTCTGTGCTTAATTAGGTAGTATGTAGGTTGGTGAAGGGGTCATTAACTTGAACAGTAACTGAAGTCATCATGTGTGCAAGCTATAACATACTTGAAAATTCTTTCAAGCTATAACATAAAAAATTCTTTCTCAATCATTATTTTAGAGCCTTGTTATTACATGGTCTTATGATAAAATGTAATTATATATAAAATCTGTTTAAAAGATGTTTCAAAGCAACATAGAATATTTGGATTAGGTTGTCGAAAAACTTACCACCAATGGAAAAAGAACTAAAGGTTTGTCCTAATATGTGACAATCTGTTGTGAAAGATCAAGCAGTAATAAACAAAGACTGACGGATGTTAGATTTGTTCTTTACCAGTCAAAACTGGACTTGTTGGTAAGAATTGAATTATGCTATGGTTGGATTTCTGACTATAATTTCTCAACCTAATCAACAACAAATTACATGACACTAAAATATAACAACGTGAGAAAAAGGATATGCAAGCCCTAATTTTTTAAAAATAGCGTTTTGGTTTCTAAAAATTGGTGCAAGCTTATAAGCATGCTTAATTAGTGGCCTGAGATATAGCATTGCTCATGGATTGTAGTGAAATTATATTTGTTATTGGTATCACTGTAAAATTGCTGTTCTTTGCTTTATCATGTATTAGTGATGTTCAAAATGTTTTCCCCTATAATGATTTGGAGTGTGATGAGGTGGTCAGTCATTGTCTGGGTTCCATATATTTGTATGATATTGTTAATTGCAATAAGAGAACCCTTCCTCAGTCACTTTGTTTCAGTTCTTCATATTTGGAGACAACCAAACTGACACCAAGTTATCATATTACCTTGCAAATTGGTACTGTTGTGCACGATTTACTCATTGGTAAGTTATATACATTTGAATATATGCTAGACCAAGCTAAGATGTGAATAATCTAAATCAGCAATACCATCCTAAGTAATTTGGTCATAATACTAACAATAGGTGACTATTATATGTAAATAATATATTACCTTATTTATGCATACAAAACATCAAGTTATCTCTAAACAAAAAGTGAATTTAGGGATAAGAAATTATTCAGATTCTCTTCATATAGAAGGACCAATCTGCTAAATCTTTGTTCCAGCAGCAAGAGGGAACTATACAAAGGGAATATATGCTGAAATGAATAAACTATTTGACTTTCTATTTTTTTTGATGGCACCTTAATGCCAATCAAAATATGGATAAAATATAGATATGTTAGTAGATTTGTAATCATGAATATCAACATAATCGGAGAAATTAGTGCGAGAATGTAGAGACCAAGGAATCATGTAATACAAATTATTAAAAAAGATGTCAAATCCGTTCAACTGCGCTTTTTCTTTCGTGTTTTCATGTTCATTTTCTTGTTTGTCACTTTCAGGTACAAAGCCACATGAATTCCCATCCCAATAAGAAACTAAAGCAACACTTAAATCCATTCAGGAGGCCATCAGGTATAAAAACAATAACGCAAACTTGATCATTAATCTTTTTCTAACTTCAAAAACCTGAAGCACAGAGAGTTCAATAGATAAATAAGAATCATATTAATCCTGCCAACAGAATTTGAATCTGTTGAAATAAATGCATATATGGTTCACCCAATAACCCAAACAAGCAAGCATAAAATCAAAAATTACCTCAACTATATTCCCCATCTACCACATTGGAAACCCATTGCAACATATATTTTCGTGAAATTTCTGGGTACAAGCACTGACGACAACTGCAGCATTATAAGACTAGGATATACCATGCCAAGGAAAGGGGAAGAGGAAATAGGCTATAAAGGAGAAAATGACAGAAAATGGTAAGAAACTGAATCTAAGTAGATTGTTGGGCTTTCTCCACACCCATTGTACAAAGGGGTAGCCCTAAGAATGAACTTTGACATAGCAGTATTAGGAAGGGATTAATTAGCAACAAGAATGGATGGTGTTGACGCCGAGTCACTTTCTTCAAGCGCCGGGGAAACAGACGTCCTCCTCGCCGGACTCCTGCAAGAAAAGTTTCTGAAGACCGGATGCTCCGGTGGGGACCGTCCGACGTCAAGTTAGTCACTATGGGCAACAGCCGTGAGCTTGAGGAAGCTCGAAAGAGAAAGAGAGAGAGGCTCAAAGAAGAGCTCTCTATGTGAGCGTTTAGGATTGTAATGAGTTTATTACCTGGTCGGGGGTCCCTCTTACCCATTTTATAGACGCTTAGAGTTTGTCTGGCTTGAGTGGTTGAGGCTCCATAATGATGACTTTGATGGGTGAAGCATCAGAACTGATGTTTGTGAGGCATGGGATGCTACAACTTGTCAGAGCATGGCAGCAATGGAAGGGCTTGCTTCCTTCTTTGAGATGTCAGGGCTGTAGGCCAAGTCCCGTTAGAGTAGGTGGCTGCAGGGCATGGTCGACCGCTATGGCGCTTTGTCAGACGTGTCCCCACATCGCACGTATGTTGTCCTGTGCAAACAAAGATGGAGCAGGCACGGACCCCACAATATGGTTGCTGGGAACTGTTTGGGTGGCTGCTGAGGTTGAGGCTGAAGCTGGACGAGGCTGAGGCTGGCCTAGCTATGTTGGTCGAGGTATGTTGGCCGAGGCTGAAGCTGGCCGAGGCTGAAGCTGGCCGAGGCTGAGGCTGGCTGAGCTATGTTGGCCGAGTTATGTTGGCCGAGGCATGCTGAAGCTAGCCGAGGCTGAGGTTGGCCGAGCTATGTTGGCCGAGGCTGAAGCTGGCAGAGGCTGAGGCTACCGAGCTATGTTGGCCAAGGTATGTTGGCCGAGGCTGAAGCTGGCCGAGGCTGAGGCTGGCCGAGCTATGTTGGCCGAGGCATGCTGAAGCTGACCGAGGCTGAGGCTGGCCGAGCTATGTTGGCCGAGGTATGTTGGCCGAGGCATGCTGAAGCTGGCCGAGGCAGAGGCTGGCCAAGCTATGGCTGAGCTATGTTGGCCGAGGCATGCTGAAGCTGGCCGAGGCCGAGGCTGGCCGAGCTATGTTGGTCGAGCTATGTTGGCCGAGGCATGCTGAAGCTGGCCGAGGCTGAGGCTGGCTGAGCTATGTTGGCCGAGGTATGTTGGCCGAGGCTGAAGCTGGCCGAGGCTGAGGCTGGCTGAGCTATGTTGGCCGAGTTATGTTGGCCGAGGCATGTTGAAGCTAGCTGAGGCTAAGGCTGGCCGAGCTATGTTGGCCAAGGCTGAAATTGGCCGAGGCTGAGGCTGGCCGAGCTATGTTGGCCAAGGTATGTTGGCCGAGGCTGAAGCTGGCCGAGGCTGAGGCTGGCTGAGCTATGTTGGCCGAGGTATGTTGGCCGAGGCATGCTGAAGTTGGCCAAGGTAGAGGCTGGCCGAGCTATGCTGGCCGAGTTATGCTGAAGCTGGCCGAGGCTGAGGCTGGCCAAGCTATGTTGGCCGAGCTATGTTGGCCGAGGTATGTTGGCCGAGGCTGAAGCTGGCTGAGGCTGAAGCTGGTCGAGGATGAGGCTGGCCGAGCTATGTTGGCCGAGGCATGCTGAAGCTGGCCGAGCCTGAGGCTGGCCGAGCTATGTTGGCCGAGCTATGTTGGCCGAGGCATGTTGAAGCTAGCCGAGCCTGAGGTTGGCCGAGCTATGTTGGCCAAGCTATGTTGCCGAGGCATGCTGAAGCTGGCCGAGGCTGAGGCTAGCCGAGCTATGTTGGCCGAGCTATGCTGGCCGAGCTATGATGGCCGAGGCATGCTAAAGCTGGCCAAGGCTAAGGCTGGCCGAGCTATGTTGGCCGAGGCATGCTGAAGCTGGCCGAGGCTGAGGCTGGCCGAGCTATGTTGGCCGAGGCTAAAGCTAGCCGAGGCTGAAGCTGGCTAAGGCTGAGGCTGGCCGAGCTATGTTGGCCGAGGCATGCTGAAGCTGGCCGAGCCTGAGGCTGGCCGAGCTATGTTGGTCAAGGTATGTTGGCCGAGGCATGCTGAAGCTGGCCGAGGCTGAGGCTGGCCGAGCTATGTTGGCCGAAAAAAAGGGGCTGACTTGGGTGGCTAACTGGGAGTCCAACCTAAATGCATCACCATTGCCCATGGGGTTTACTGGCCCCATCAGATGCCCCCCACACTCCTTGAGCTTGGGTACCATGCAACAGCTAAGCAAAAGGAGTGTAGAGATCTTCATCTTTGCTCTTGTCCTTTCATGCTTGCTTCAGTTCTGATTCCTTCCTAGTGGAGAGATCTTTTTTCTTTTGCCTTGCTTTGGATAATATTCGTCCGCCCGTTGCAAGCCGAGGGTAGCCAGCAATCCTTTCCCAACGCAGAGTCTGAAAGTGGATATCCGTCAACTGTGAGTTAGAGAGTTAGTTTCTTCCAACTATGAGTTGACGTTGAGTCTTCAACTTTTGACATGAGGTTTGGATGTGGGTCCCCATCCACGTGCCGTTGAGGCAGAGAGCCAATGAAGCTGCAATGATGCTCCTGAGACAGAGGGAGCCGTTGAGGCTGCAATAATGCCGCGAAGGCAGAGATAAGCCGTTGAGGCAGAAATAAAATTGCCGCAGCAGAAATAGAGCCGCCGGGGCTGAAATAAAATTGCCTCAAGTGTCTGTATGCTAGTCCGGGAGGTGACTCAAGTGGGTACGAGCTGCTAGGGATTTGAACCGACTCGGGGCGTATGCTAGCCAGACCGAGTGGTATCCGTTAGCCGCCATACCATCGAGCTACTCCGGAACCGCCTCGAGGGTTTTGTGGCCGGCCCAAGGGGTGACTCGAGGTCGCTGGAATCATAGGTCTTGAACTGGCTCGGGGGTTTCGTGGCTGGCCCGAGGGTGACCTTTTGATCACAGGACCGTCGAGAGCCTTTTGAATGGTTGGTTTTCCCATAATGTATTTAGATACTAATGAAAAGAAACTTTTTCTTGTAGTGTATTTAGCTTTTTGTTGAAGGAATTTGTCTCCTTCTGCTTCGTTTTGGGAGGCTCCATGTTTGTGGCGTTCGTTGGTGAGCTTGGAGGGGCTCTTTACTTTTGGTATGAAGTTTAGAGGTAGGTGCCCATCAACTGTGAGCCTATTGGCTGTTGGCCGCTGATATAGAGTTGCAGCTGCTGAGGCTGAAATGAAGCCGTTGAGGCTGTGACGGAGCCACTGAGGCAAAGTTGAGGCCGTTGAGAGCCTTTTGAACCCCAAAGGGTGACCTGAGAGTTGAGAGTCGTTAGGTGCCTTTTTAACCCCGGGGGGTGACCTGAGAGTTGAGAGTCATCAGGTGCCTTTTTAACCCTGGAGGGTGACCTGAGAGTTGAAAGTCGTCAGGTGCCTTTTTAACCCCGGAGGGTGACCTAAGAGTTGAGAGTCATTAGGTGCCTTTGGTGCCGAGCTGACCTCGGGCTTGAGTGCCGATGATACATCGGGCTTTTGAGATGCTAACGCGAGGTTGGTCTTGAATGCTGATGCAGAGTTGGTCTTCCCTGCATGGCATTTTTAGGTATCAATGAAAGAAATACTATCTTAAGTGCAGCGTACTTAGCTTTTGCGGCACCCTTGTTTTCCTTCTGCGATTTGAGCACTTCTGCCCACTGGTGGTCTGCCCCCCAGGGAATCAAGTTGGGACGGAGCTTGGAGTTGGTTGATGACCAGCTCCCCTCCGAAATGAAGTTGGGGACCCATCTTTGGAGTGTAGTGAAGAGAGAGATGGGGTCCAGAGCCGGGGACGCTGGAGCAGAGCCACGGACGAGAGTCGGAGTCGGACTCGGGAGCTAGAGGTCGCCGAGGTCAGGTTTGGGCTGCCAGCGGCTGTTGAAGACGAGCGGCCAAGAATGTCCGCTAAAGTCAGACGATTGGGAGAGGATGTTGCTGAGAGTTATCAGCGGAGTAAAAAGGCCGACGGAGTTGCTAAGAGGGCCCTTTGCCTAGCTCTTTCCTTGAAGAGATTGATTGCCCTCGGTGCTGAAGCTTGAGGGCAGCTAGAACGAAATCCGTAAAAGGTCTTGGGCTTGGTTTGACTTTTGGATGTAACAAAGAGAAGGAGAGAGAGGAAAGTTGGAGTCAACAGTCAAAGCCTTTTGTCCTCTTCTTCCTTCCTTCATTAATTGCAACAACATCTCGGCTTACTTCCATCAGAAATTAAAATGCCCATAAATGCTTGAGGTGACAGATAATGTCTCAAGTTCATCCCTTTTGGAAATTTCTCTGCTACCCATGTTGCAGTTCACCTCTGGCTGATTGTTGAGCCTTTGAGTGAGCTCTTCCAGCCGCCGGTGTTATTCATCCAGATGCTTCCTCATCTAAGCACCAGATGATTGAAGGGAGGAGTGGCTGCTTGAGCAGGGGGTAGGAGACAGCAGTCTCTTGAAAGCTTCACGATGGTGTGCTTAGATGGTGCATGATAGTGATAACCTCTCCCTGAAGAGATTTTCTGCAGATGAATCGTTGACTAACGGGTGCAGCTATCATGAGCGATGTGAGAAGCTTGGGCTGCTGCTGAGTGGCCACCGAACGTTGCTTCTGCAGTTCATGAACTGCTGCATTCAAGGCTTGAACTTGTTGATTGAAGATGGCCAGCTGGTTATTAGAGCAGCTGAGGTTGGTGGTGAAGGAGTAGAGAGGGTGGCCTTTTGCTGCCTAGTGCGATGTGGATGCCCCTCAGCATGATTGGTGAGAACCTTCGGCATGCGCATCACCACCATAGCTATCTTAGAGGGGACAAAGACTTATAGCTCAAGGAGATAGAGCTTTCTTTGTTTTAGTGCGTCCCCCCTTCCTGGTGCGCCAATCTGTTGACGCTGAGTCACTTTCTTCAAGCGCCGAGAAAACGGATGTCCTCCTCGCTGGACTCCTGCAAGAAAAGTTCCGGAGACTGGATGCTCGGTGGGGACCCTCCGACGCTCAAGTTAGTCACTCTGGGCAACAGCCGTGAGCTTGAGGAAGCTCAAAGAGAAAGAGAGAGAGGCTCAAAGAAGAGCTCTCTCTGTGAGCGTTTAGGAGTGTAATGAGTTCATTACCTGGTCGGGGTCCCTCTTACCCATTTTATAGATGCTTAGAGTTTGTCTGGCTTAAGTGGTTGAGGCTCCATAATGATGACTTTGATGGGTGAAGCATGAGAATTGATGTTTGTGAGGCATGGGGTGTTACCACTTGTCAGAGCATGGTAGCAATGGAAGGGCTTGCTTCCTTCTTTGAGATGTTAGGGCTGTAGGCCAAGTCCGTCAGAGTAGGTGGCTGCAGGGCATGGCCGACCGCTATGGTGCTTTGTCAGACATGTCCCTTCGTCGCACGTCTGTTGTCCTGTGCAAACAAAGATAGAGCAGGCACGCGGACCCCACAATATGGCTGTTGGGGAACTGTTTGGGTGGCTTCCGAGGCTGAGGCTGGCCGAGGCTGAGGCTGGCCGAGCTATGTTGGCCGAGGCTGAAGCTGGCTGAGGCTGAAGCTAGCTGAGGCTGAGGCTGGCCGAGCTATGTTGGCGAGTTATGTTGGCCGAGGCATGCTGAAGCTAGCCGAGGCTGAGGCTGGCCGAGCTATGTTGGCCGAGCTATGTTGACCGAGGCTGAAGCTGGCCGAGCTAGCTATTTGGCCGAGGTATGTTGGCCGAGGCATGCTGAAGCTGGCGAGAGAGGCTGGCCGACTATGTTGGCCGAGCTATGCTGAAGCTGGCCGAGGCTGAGGCTGGCCAAGCTATGTTGGCCGAGCTATGTTGGCCGAGGCATGCTGAAGCTGGCCGAGGCTGAGGCTGGCCGAGCTATGTTGGCCGAGCTATGTTGGCCGAGGCATGCTGAAGCTGGCCGAGGCTGAGGCTGGCCGAGCTATGTTGGCCGAGGTATATTGGCCGAGGCTGAAGCTGGCCGAGGCTGGGAGGCTGAGCTGGCCGAGCTATGTTGGCCGAGGCATGCTGAAGCTGGCCGAGGCTGAGGCTGGCCAAGCTATGTTGGCCGAGGTATGTTGAACGAGGCTGAAGCTGGCCGAGGTTGAGGCTGGCCGAGCTATGTTGGCCGAGGTATGTTTGCCGAGGCTGAAGCTGGCCGAGGCTGAGGCTGGCCGAGCTATGTTAGCCGAGGCATGCTGAAGCTGGCCGAGCCTGAGGCTGGCCAAGCTATGTTGGCCGAGGCATGCTAAAGCTGGCCGAGCCTGAGGCTGGCCGAGCTATGTTGGCCAAGCTATGTTGCCGAGGCATGCTGAAGTGGCCGAGGCTGAGGCTGGCCGAGCTATGTTGGCCGAGCTATGCTGGCCGAGCTATGATGGCCGATGCTGAGGCTGGCCGAGCTATGTTAGCCGAGCTATGTTGGCCGAGGCATGCTGAAGCTGGCCGAGGCTGAGGCTGGCCGAGCTATGATGGCCGAGGCATGCTGAAGCTGGCCGAGGCTGAGGCTGGCCGAGCTATGTTGGCCGAGCTATGTTAGCCGAGGCATGCTGAAGCTGGCCGAGGCTGAGGCTGGCCGAGGTATGTTGGCCAAGGTATGTTGGCCGAGGCTGAAGCTAGCCGAGGCTGAAGCTGGCTGAGGCTGGCCGAGCTATGTTGGCCGAGGCATGCTGAAGCTGGTCGAGACTGAGGCTGGCCGAGCTATGTTGGCTGAGGCATGTTGGCCGAGGCATGCTGAAGCTAGCCGAGGCCGAGGCTGAGGCTGAAGCCGAGCTATGTTGGCTGAGGCTGCTGAAGCTGGCCGAGGCTGAGGCTGGGCCGAAAAAAAAAGGGGCTGACTTGGGTGGCTAACTGGGAGTCCAACCTGAGTGCATCACCATTGCCCATGGGTTTACTGGCCCCATCAGATGGATTTCCAGACACGAGATAATACAATAAACAGTCGCCAGCTGCAAAGATGCCAGGGAATAGAGCCCAATACAGTGAAGTTCATCTAATTAACCAAACCAGTTTTCCCAGTGACCTGTTCAAAAAGATGAATAGAAGAAAAGATTTTTTTTTTAAAAAAAACAAAGAGCAAAAATTCCCTATGCTAACAACCATGAAGAAAAATTCAATACAAATTTAAGAAAAGTGGATTGAGAAAAAAGCTTCCAATAACATAAAAAAGCAATGTTGCTGTTAAATGATTATTACGAGCATTTGATATCATTGCTCCCAGAAAAAGTAAATAGCAGAGAAAACTATTAATAAAGCACAGACAAGTGCTGAAACAAAAGTAATACTGGATACAATTCCCATATGTACTTCATTTCCACAAGGTACTTGCCACATGACACTTCTTGCAGATCCAGCACCCAGATTTGTGAGCGTCCACAAACAAGACTCTGGCTGTAATTTTTTTGGTCTACAACGTACAAATAAGTCTGGTCGGCCTATTTCAATCCTTGCATAACCAATGGAGTCAAGGGGCTGTAGATGAAATCAACTAATTAGAACTTGTTGAGGGGTAGAATCGTCATTACGTTGATAACCGTACGAAGGGGCTAAGATCAGCCCCATCCCTCCGCCGCTACAATATGCCCCCGAGAACGAGCTAAACTAATATGGTCCAGCAGGTCGAGCAACCCATAGCTCAGCTTCCTCCGAGCTTCCCGTAGCTCGGCTTCCCTGAGCCTCCCGAAGCTTAGCTTCCCCGAGCTTCCGAAGCCCGGCTTCCCCGAGCTACCTATAGCTCGGCTCCCCGAGCTTCCCGTAGCTCGACTCTCCCCGAGCTACCTATAGCTCGGCTTCCCCCGAGCTTCCCATAGCTCGGCTCCCCCGAGCTACCTATAGCTCGCTTCCCCGAGCTACCTATAGCTCGGCTCCCCCGAGCTTCCCGTAGCTCGACTTCCCCGAGCTTCCCATAGCTCAGCTTCCCCGAGCTTCCCATAGCTCGGCTTCCCCGAGCTACCTATAGCTCGGCTCCCACGAGCTTCCCATAGCTCGGCTTTTCTGAGCTTCCATAGCTCAGTTTTCATAGCTCGGCTTCCATGAGCAATCTACGACTCGACATCCCCCTCCATGGAACCCAACCCGAGAGAGCCTAGGCCTATCGTAACAGAATCCCAAACAAAGAATCATACTAAGGAGTGGTCTAGGATCTAGAATAACCGCCTGGGACCTACGCATCTATCAAATCTCAGGCCATCAAAGAGCTCTCCCAACCGTCGATCCTTCAATGAACAAGATACGGATCTCACCGGCCTTACAACGGCTTGATACGAATCATTTCCGTATCCTAACAACCTTCGAACCTTCCAGAAGGCGCTCAAAATCCAGGTGATTGTATATAAATACGACATCCCCAGATTCTCTCAGGTATGCGCTCATGGCCCCTAGCTTACTCCCACACTCACTCACTCTCACTGCTCGTCGGCGCTCCCCCAGAGCTCCCAATCAGCCACCCCTGGAGGGACTCCCCAGCGAGATCCTTTTCCTCATTTCTGTTGATCGTCGATCCCCACTGACTCGAGCGTCGGAGGGTCTTCCGTGGAGGGCCACCCCCAACGCCTCTTGCGTGAGGACTTTTGTGCAGGTCCACCCAGGAGGAAGCCCAGATCAGGGGACCGACCGCGCCCGAGTCGGAGGACAGATCCTGGCGACAACAGATTGCGCTAGAGGAAGGGCCTCAAGTCCCGTCAAAACTTGAAAAAAGGAGACAAGGATCTCGATTTGGAGTAGAACCTCCCCAATGGCTAATCGGAGAAGAGCAGCCTCTGAAGCCCAGGACCAGGTCGTCACTCAAAGACCTGATCCGACAAGCAATGCGGCACCGCAGCCGCCGCCAGTTGAAACCCCGTCACCGCCAGCCATCCTGGTGACCCAGGACCAGTTCGCCACGCTGGTCTAGCAGGTCCAAGCCTTGACCCACCTGGTTCAGGAGCGCTTCGCAGCTGCCCCTGCTCCACGCCTTCACGAGGAGGCCGCAGCTCCTTTCTCTCGGCCACCTCCTCCTCTGGTCTGCATGAAGCCGCGGACCCCCCACACCAACCCAAAGGGGACAACCAGTCCCGCGAAGCGGCTACAACAGGGGTCCTCCCAGATCTCGACGGGCCCGGACCCTCTCCCCAGTGTACTCCGCCATGATTTGACGCCGTCCCTGCGCTCTCCTCGCCCAGCAACTCCTCTTACATCTGAAGAGGAGATCCGTCGATAAATCTGGGAGATGCGTCAGGAGCTAGACGCCGCCAAGCAAGCCCATCCGCCTCAGTCCAAGGCGGAGCAGGGCATCCCTTTCTCCAAAGGGATCATGGAGGAAGTAATTCCCTCCCATGTCAAGCTACCCGCCATCGAGCCCTACCATGGCTCTTCTGATCCAGATGATCATCTTAGTAGCTTCCAGTTAATAATGATGTTCCACGGAGCATCCGACGCGATCCTCTGCCGCGATTTTCCTTCCACCCTCAGAGGATCTGCCGAACCTGGTTTAACGCCTTAAAACCAGGTTCCGTTGACTCATTCGACGAGCTGAGCCATCTTTTTATTGGCCAGTTCGTCAGTAGCCATCGTCACCGATGAAGGTCCGACTCCCTCTCCGAAGTTAAGCAGAGAGAGGGGGAGTCCTTGAGAAATTACCTTGGCCGTTTCAACAAGGCCATGCTGGAGGTAGACCACCTTAATCATGAGGTGGCTATGTCCGCCCTAGCGGGGGGAGTTTTGAAGGAGAGCGACTTCTATCTGGCGATGGAAGTCAGCTACCCCCAAACCTCTCCGATATGATGGCCCTGGCAGACAAATATGCCAGGGTCGAGGAGTCACGGAGAGCTGCCCGCACCGAGCTGGCGAAGAAGAAAGAACCTAAGGGTTCCGATAGGCACCAGCCCGTCCGTCAGCCAAGCCCGCCTCGTCGCCAGAGAGCTCCCTTGCCACCACCAAGAAATCGCTCTCGGAGCCCGCCCAGGCGGTTTGACCGGTACACTCCGTTGACTGTACCCAGGGCAGATCCTCATGGAAATAGAGCGCCAGCTCCCTCGGCCAGCCCCTCTCTGAGGGAACCCAACTCGGAGGGATCCCACTAAATACTGCCGCTATCACCAGGAGCACGGCCACGATACTGAGGAATGCTAGCAGCTGAAAAATAAATTGAGAGGCTGATCTAGCGAGGCCAGCTGAACCAGTTCAGGAGGGTGCCTGAGCCAGGGCAAGGAGGTGACCGCCAGCCCAAGCCTCAGCAGCCTCCTCCTCCTTTCAATCCGCCCGTGATCGGCCATATTAACATGATTGAAGAGGCCGGCGCTCGAGCTCCAAAATGATGACGAAGGCTCGACACCAAAGAGAGCACGAACGGGCAAACTCTCCTTCTCCGACAAGGATCTCCAGGGGATACAGTTCCTAGATGATGATGCACTGGTTGTATCCCTCAATTTGAATAACTACGATGTAAGCCGGATCCTTGTCGATAGTGGAAGTTCCGTGAACGTTTTGTACCTTGATGTGTTTGCCAAGATGAGATTGCTCATGAAAAACCTCCGAGCCGTGGACTCCACCCTAATGGGGTTCACCGGCAATGTCATCGTCCCGGAAGGGGTCGTGACCTTAACGGTTCGGACAGGAACCTGGCCCCTTGTGGCCACTGTTCATACGGACTTCCTAGTAACTAAGCTCAAGTCGCCCTACAATGCCATATTTGGAAGACCCGGCCTGATGTCTCTCAAAGCCGTGTCTCATCCCACACCTGTCTATGAAATTCCCCACCGGGCAAGGAATTGGTGTCATCCGAGGGAGCCAAACACCAACCTTCAATCCAAGATGCCTGAAGTTGATGGACTAGACGCTCGGAGGACTTCGTCGAGCAACGGGGGGAACCAGCCAAAGAACTGGAGGAAGTACCACTGGACGAGGCCCGTCCCGACCGAACCATAAAGATAGGGTCGCTGCTAAAAGGTGAACCTCGGCGAGTTGATCAAATTTCTCCAAAGCAACACCGATGTCTTCGCCTGGTCCGCCTCCGACATGCCAGGGATCAGCCCCGAAGTTCTCGTCCACCGCCTTAACATGGACGAGATGTACCGACCCATCAAGCAAAAGAAGAGGAGCTTTGCCCAGAACGGCAGAGGGCTATCAAAGAGAGGTCGATAAACTCATCAAGGCAAACTTCATCCGGGAGGTAAATTACCCAAACTGGCTGTCAAATGTTGTCATGGTGAAGAAGTCGAATGGCAAGTGGCAGATCTGCATCGACTTCACCGACCTCAACAAAGCATGCCCGAAGGACAGCTT
>UESW01002561.1:141045-155167 GCA_900491605.1 Calamus simplicifolius | reverse complement strand
ATGGAGGTATACATCGACGACATGCTGGTTAAAAGCAAAGAGGCATCACAGCACGTCAAGGATCTCTCGGAGAGCTTCGCGACACTCCGCAATATCAGATGAAGCTCAACCCAACTAAGTGCGCCTTCGGCGTTAACTCCGGGAAGTTCCTCGGCTTCATGGTCTCCCAGCGAGGTATCGAAGCTAACCCCAAAAGATTCAAGCTCTCCAGCAGATGGCGCCCCCGGCGTCAATTAAAGAAGTCCAGCGCCTAACTGGAGGATAGCGGCCCTTAACCGCTTTGTGGCGCGCTCTGCCGAAAGATGCCTCCCCTTCTTCAAAACTCTCCGTCGGCCAAAAATTTCCAATGGACTTCCGAATGCCAAAAATCATTTGAAGACCTCAAGAAGTACCTCGGCTCTCCCCCACTCCTCAGCAGTCCAAGTCCCGGGGAGACACTGTTCCTATATCTGGCTGTCTCGGAAGGTGCCGTTTGTTCGGTGCTGGTCAGGGAAGAAAACAAGGCCCAGAAGCCGATTTATTATGTCAGCAAACTGCTCCGTGACGAAGACGAGGTATAGCCGAATTGAGAAGATGGTGTTGGCCTTGATCACCTCTGTTCGAAGTTGCGGCCATACTTTCAGGCGCATTCTGTGACGGTCCTGACTGACCAACCTATCAAGGCGGTGGTCCACCGCCGGAGACATCAGGGAGAATGACTAAATGGGCCGTCGAGTTGAGCGAGCATGACATCCGATTTCAGCCTCCCGGCCATCAAAGCTCAGGTGCTAGCCGACTTCCTCCTTGAATGTACCATCCCGGAGGACGGCTCCACTCCTGACTCCCCCGAGAAATCGAAACCTGGCGCCCGGTGGCTCCTCCATGTCGACGGGTCATCCAACGCTCGTCGCTCGGAGCGGGCTTGGTCCTACTAGCCGGAGGGGGCAACTTTTGAGTATGGTGTCCGCTTCTCCTTCCCAGCCTCCAACAACGAAGCTGAGTACGAAGCCCTGTTGGCCGGTCTCCGGATCGCCCGCAGCCTTAAGGTGGAGAAACTGAATGCCTTCACCGACTCCCAGCTGGTGGCAGGTCACGTCCGAGGGGAGTTTGAGGCTGGGAACCTAACATGATCCGATATCTCCAAGAGGTGCGGAGCCTACTCTCCCATTTCCCCGAATTTGAGATTATTAGATTCCTAGATCTGAGAATGCCCGTGCCGACCTGCTGTCTCGGCTGGCAACCGCGGAATCAATGGACGCCGAACAAAAATTCCACCTGGAGACCTTGGAAAGACCAAGTATCGCGGAAGCCGACCGAGTGATGCAAGTCGAGGCCGAACCATCGTGGTTCGACCCCATCTTGAAGTACCTCAAGGAAGGGTCGCTCCCGGCCGATCGAAGGGAAGCTAGAAGGCTAAAACTGCAGGCCACCCATTATGTGCTAATTGATGACCAGCTCTACAAGCGGTCTTTCTCCATGCCATTGCTCAGATGCCTCCGCCCATCTGAAGCTGATTATGCCCTTCGGGAGGTGCACGAGGGATCTGTGGCAACCACCTGGGGAGCCGGTCCCTGTGCCACAAGGTGCTGCGTCAAGGTTACTATGGCCGACCATGCAGAAGGATGCAGACGACCTTGTCCGAGCTTGCGACCCCTGCCAAAGACATTCTAGTATTCAGAGGCTTCCCTCCCCATTTCCTCCGGGCCCTTTGCCAAGTGGGGGATGGACATCCTCGGCCCGTTTCCGCTCGCCATGGGGCAGCGGAAATTTCTATTCGTCGCCATCAATTACTTCACTAAGTGGGTCGAGGCGGAGGCAGTTGCACAAATAACCGAGGCTGGGCCAAAGACATTGTATGGAAGTCTATCATCTACCGCTTCGGCCTCCCGCACACTATCATCACCGACAACGGCAGCAATTCGACAATCCGAAGTTTCGCCAGTTCTGCGAGGAGCACGGATCCACCACCGCCTTACCTCGGTCGGGCACCCAGGCCAACGGAGCAGCCGAAGTAACCAATCGAACTCTGCTTCAAGGGATCAAAGCTCGACTTTCCAAAGCCCGAGGCAGGTGGGCGGATGAATTGCACCATGTCCTGTGGGCCTACCGCACCCCCGAGAGTACCCACGGGCGAAACCCCATTCCGAATGGCTTTCGGTACGGAGGCCGTCATCCCCGTGGAGATAGGGCTCCCTTCTCTGCGGGTGGAAAGCTACTCGGAGGAAGCCAGCGATGAGCAGCTCCGTACCAACCTTGACCTGGTAGAGGAGATCAGAGAAAAGGCTCGGATCAGAATGGCGCCTACCAGCAAAGAGTGGCCCACTACCACGCCTCCAGAGTCAAAGGGAAAGCCTTCTTGCCTGGCACCTTGTTCTCCGAAAGCGTCTGTCTCCAAACCGCTGGAGCAAGGAAAGCTGGCCCCAAACTGGGAAGGCCCTTACCAAGTAGCGGAGATCGTCGGACCTGGGACCTACAAGCTGCAAGATCTAGGCGGAAGATCCATCCCTCGACGTGGAATTCGACAATCTCCGTAAGTATTATCAGTAGGGTACACCCTCTACAGGCTCGCCTTCTTAAATTTTTGTTGGCACTTGTTTCATAATTTATGACATGAATCACCACAGATTATATCACCAAAAATTATGAAAAGAAACAGATGTTGCTTACCAATCCTCGGCGCGACCGAGTTACCTGTTTAAACAGAATTCTTCGAACCTCGGCTAGGCCGAGCAACAATTCTCCGAACCTCGGTTGGGCCGAGCAACAATTCTCCGAACCTCGGCTGGGCCGAGCTATAAGTCTCCGAAACTCGGTTGGGCCTAGTGATGAATCCTAAAGCCCCGGCAAAAACCGAAGCACGCAAACCTCGATTAAAGCCGAAGGACTCTCAAACAGTCCCCAGAACTTCGGCCAGTTTGAAAAAAGCACACTGTGCAAAACCACCAACAGACACAAAGTATGCGCCTTTAGCAAACCCCTAAAAGGCTCGGCAGGCCCTACACGGCCGCCCACAAACCCCAGGCAAAGTCGGGGAATCCCCCCTGCTGCTAAATCCCCGGCGATACCCCTGTATCCTACCGCCAAAATGCCTGTCTCAAACGAGGCCATGACTTAGTGCATAAACCCGCGGGACCACCCAGATCCCCTATCGGTTCAAATAGAAACAGCATTTTTTCTCTTTTATGGATTGAACGACAATATCATCAGAAGAACAATAAATTGCCAAAAAAGACCTTTTCTTTATTGATTGTGAGAAGAAGGTACAAAGAAAGGGAAAAGTACAGAAAGGAATATGGCCTTCGCAGAGGCCTAACGTCTCCCCCGGAGCTGCCGGGTCTTCCATACGGGGGACATCCCGGCGACTTGCCGGCAGAGGGATGCAATCTCCTCCTCCTGATGTACGACCCGGTGCAGGGCCTCGGTCTCCCTTGCGGAAACGGCGAGGTACTCCTCGACCGCCCTCTCGAGCCGCTCGTGGCTTGCGAAGGCTGATGCCAGTGCCAGGCCGTCAACCACGACGGTGGGACGGCTCCCCTCGGAGCCCCCATGACCGTTGATCGCTACGCCTGATCCATTGGATGATTGCTCTCCACCCTGAGAAGCCATGTCGAGAGCTGTTGAGAGGCTAACCGAAAGGACGGTGAATGCTGGCATCCCTCTCATCCGTACTTATACTCCTCAGGCGAGTATCTCGATTAGTCGGGTCATAAATACTGACCCATGGGAATTCGCCACGTGTCGCCACTTTAGCTGGCGACCACAGGACCCGAAGGGCCGTGCCCCCTCCCGAGGGATATCGGTAAACGTCGACGAATCACTCGGGTACCCCCCTCCTTCTCTAGAAACTGGGTTCCTCCCGATTTGTCGGGCCCTCGCGGAGTAAATGCCCTCGAAACCCTCCTAATCGCCTTAAATCGGCCGCCCTTGGAAAATGCGAAGAAGAAAAAGCATCAGCACCTGACGCTGACTCGCTTCCCTCAAAAGTAGCCAAATCATAAATGACGGGCGTACCCATGCGCCGCCCGTCCCGCCTTGGCGCTCTGCGCCGAATCTCACAGGAACCAAACATCACGAGTCTCGGTGGCGACCAAGTCATCCCTCCAAGCCATAAATCTCCGAACCTCGGCTGGGCCGAGCAATTATTCTCCGAACCTCGGCAGGGCCGAGCAACAATTCTCCAAACCTCGGCTGGGCCGAGCAACAAATCTTCGAACCTCAGCAGGGCCAAGTAGTAAATCACTGAGCTTCGGCCAAAGCGAGGAATTATCAAACATCTCCAGGGTTCCACCCGAAGTCGGGCAGCCTATGAGCCCCAGCTAGGTCGGATAACGCGGAATCCTTGGACAAGTATGAGAGATATCCTTGCACCTCACTTCATCGCCAACAAAACTCTTGGCACAAAAGAAACAGAAACTAGGGGAAAGAACAAAACTTCCTTTTTTCATAAATATTGAATCAAATTACAACCGTGAGAGGCATTACAAGTGCATTAAAATGCATGAAATAAAAACGGGTACATAACTCGGGCAAACTGCTCCAAAGCAGCTTCGTGCGACTATGATGCTTCGGCATCCGGTCCAGCAAATCAGGCAATAATGAGCGGACGACTTGGCCCAACCGACCACTTCGGTAAATAATGATATCTCGGCGACCCAACTATATCAGAGAAATCAAAAGGGCGGACGGACTTTTGTCCCGAACCACCCAACCGAAGGGCCCCCCGACGAGGTAGGAGGGAAGATCGCGGACCCTGATACCAGGGCACTCCCCTAAATCTAGTGTGTACAGCTAGCCATTGCCCAAGTCGAAAGGCAATGTACTAGCGGACCGCACACCATCACCCCCTCCTCATGTGGCAAAAGATTCCGGGCGGACGAGCCCAGGGATCCAGGCCAGGGGAGGAGGAGAAATTCACGCAAGTCATGGGGAGCACGCGTGGACTTCCTACCCTACGTCCCGAAGGGTGAACCACAAAGGTCACACGGGAAGCGTATATGTGCGCTCTCCATGCGATCTCTGCAGACCTCTTGTGCGCTCTCCATACGATCTCCGAAGCTCCTTTCTTGAGGGCAAGCCACCCCCCAGCAGCTCCTTATCCCCCAGCTGTCCGGAGGACAACGGCGACTTGCAGGAGGAAAGCTCGGTCCTTCCGCTCTAAACCTCGGAGAGACAGGCATCATGATTCACAGAAGAGAAAATTTTGGGATGGCCCAACACAGCCCTCCTTTCCCCCTTTTATAGGCGGAGACGAGCTGGGAACAGCTACTGGAAAGCCCCGAGACTTGAAACGCCAAGCCCATGCCACCACATGGCCTCCTGAAATGAAAATAGCGCCCCCAATGCGCCAGGCACGTCGCCCAAACCATGACGCATGCCAAAAGATTACTTCTGATCCTGGATCACAGCTTTAAATGCATAGAACTGTCCGCCAACCTTGCGGATACTGGCAGATCTGGGAGATCGTCCTGCGAAAACGACATCCTCCAATGGCAAATGAGCACTAACACCGCACGTTAAAGCGACCTACGTTGGAAAAGGTCGATACAATAAAGGTTCGATGGAAATTGCCAGGCGACCTTTTGCTGGCCAAAACCGTACCACCTACTTCGGTGAAATGAAAATCGACCCGCCTTGGAAAAGACAAAGCACTGGCAGGGGTAATAAATGGATGCAAAGGCAAAACCCTCTTTTCACCAAAAAAGAATAAGGGGACGACAGCGACGATTCAGCAAACCCCGGTTCGGGGGCGAACTCCCCTCTTTTGTTGAGGGCGCAATCTCAGTTTGGTCACTGATAAGACGGACTACCTCGGCCCTAGCCGAGCTATTTGGCCCCTCGGCCCCAGCCGAGCTACTTCGTCCCTCGGCCCTAGCCGAGCTACTTTGTTCCTCGGCCCTAGCCGAGCTGCTTTGTCCCTCGGCCCTAGCCGAGCTACTCTTCCTCGGCCCTAGCCGAGTTACTCCCTCGGCCCTAGCGAGCTATTTCATTCTTCGGACCTGGCTGAATCATTGCGTCATTCGGCTTAAGCCGAGTTAAATCGTCTCTCAACCTCTCTCAACCCCCACCTTTTGTACCAAGCTACGCTGTCACTTGACTCTCTCGATAGGACTATCCCTATGCCTTGGCCTCGACCAAGATGTTCTTTCCAAAAATGAACCAGGCGGCACTCATTGGGAAAAAATTTGAGACAAGAAATCATCCAAGGGAGACAGACAAATGAAAACAACTGACACGTTTATTGATTCCCAGTCGAACTACAAAACAAAAGAAAGAAAAAATACATATAGCCCCCCAAAGGGTCAAACTTGGGATCACCCAGCATCTCCTGTGGCAGCACCAGCAGGGACGTCGCTTGGACCCCCCTTCTCGATGGTGCCTTGCCGGGGTACCTCAGCAGCGACGTCAACTCCCAGAACAGCTTCGAGATCGACGTCAGAAATCTCTCCATATTCATCTTCCTCGACCCCGGGGTGCGTGCCTCATAATACTAGGCCTCCAAACAGGATAAGTCCAGGTCAGGATAAGTCTGGGCGATCTTAGCCCGTGCCTCCTCTTCGCCGAGCTGGAATGCATCGGCGCAGGCCACCCTGCGTTCGTCGGCGAACTCGGTAGAGTTCTTGTACTCCTCCACCGCTGAAGAGACCCGCGCGTTTGCCTCGGCTAATTGTTTCTCCAACTCGGAGATCCTTCGGTGCCTCGAGGCCGCCTCTTCTCCGAATGCCGCTAACCGCCCCTGAAACTCCTGGTTCACCCTGTTCAACTGCAGGAAAAAGCCAGGTAAAGCGAAAGTTGAAAGATCAAAATGGGTAAAACAAATAGCGCCCTACTGCTCCTCCCGCCGGCTAGCTCACCCTCCGCACTTGGACCCTATTGAGAGCCCTAGACTTAGCTGATTGGTTCTGGCGAAGGCTCTCTTTTAGCTCATCCACCCGGGACTGGGTATCTTCAATTTCTTGACGGGCGAAGTCAAGCTCATCAGATAGTCGGGCAGCTCGTTCATCCGACCACTTCAGCCGATCCCTTGTATCGGCGAGCTCCTTATTCAGGCGGGTGAGGTGGTCCTGCTGCCGCCGACACTTATGCTCTTCCTCCTCGAGCCTTTTGCTCCAGTTGACCTTATCCTCGACATGGCTAGCTTTCAACTGGTCCCACCTTTTATCAAAAAACTGTTGCATAGATTTGACCTTGCTCTCATGCTCCGCCTTGGCCTGAGAAAGCTCCAGACTAGCCTTCTCAGACTGCTCGCGGAAGCCTTGGAGCTCACTAACCTGTATGGCGAGTTGAGAGGCTCTCTCCCTCTCAACTGCCAGAATCCTACGAGCCTCATCGAACTCCCTCTGACAGACCATCAGGGCTCGGGAAAGTTTATCTGAAGAATCCACCCTCTCCTTGAGGTGATCGACTTCCTGGCGGGCCCGAGCCCAAGCCCCAACAGACAGATGCAGGCACCATTTCAGCGCCCTCATAATCAGGGCGTTCTGCAAAGAAAGAAGATTGCATACATAAAGAATGCAGTCGAACTAGCTGACTAAAGACCCTACATCAGTGCGATTGCTTACCCGAGATGCGTAATATGTAGCAATCCTCGTGAGAGCAAGATCGTCAATCTCGGGGAGAAGAAAAGCCTCATCCGGTGCCCCGGTGGATCTAAAGGCCATCTCAACAATGTCCTCTGGATAACTCCCTTCCGTCGAGGAACTCTCTCCCCCTGGAACGCGGACCGCATCAGAGCGAAGAACTTGGCACTCACCTTCGGGTCGCGTAGGTGAAAGTCTGCGCTCAGGGAGCCAACCTGGGCACCCGCGACCCATGAGCTCCCGGTAGGCCGGCTTCCACCACCAGAGCCCTCGTTTGAGAAACTTCAGGGTTTCGACTCCGGCGAGGGGGCCCCCGACCCGAGCATCCCCTTCGCTCGACGGCTCCCCTCCTTCTCCTTCTTCCTCTTCTTCTGCTTCTACCTCCTCAGAAATCCCCCTGCCCACAACAGACTCTTCAAGAACTTCGGCTCCCCCCGGAGCCTCCTGTGCCTCGGCGAAGGCCCTTCACCAGAAAGCCCCCCGCGAGTTTTGATCGTTGGTTCGGCAGGTTCGGCCATCTCCTCGTCGCCTGCTGGCTCTCCTACCAGCGACCCAGGCCGAACCTCAGCAGCCGTAACCACTTCCCCCGCCTCGATGGAAGCGGAGGTCGCTCCCACCTCCGCCTGTAACCTCTCCGAACCACTGGCCTCCAATGAGGGAGACCGAACCGCCCCGCCTGCGGAGGCCCCCAGGCCAACCGGCGTCTCTCCCTCGCCATCGTCGGACAGAACGACGACGGGCGGGGAGGAAGTTCCAGCAGCCTCCTCTGAAACCCCTGCGGCATCCCGACTTTGCCTCCGGACAGACCCTCCTCCGCCGCCGAAAGATCATGCGCTGCCGGAACTTCGATGCCTCCGGTCCGCGGCGACGAGGAGCGCCGGTCATCACCGTCTCCCCCGATCCCTCTATGGTGGGAGCCGGAGGGGCGGGGCCTCTTCTCGGCCCGATGCTTGCTGCTGGAGCCGGATCTCCTGCGGCGCTTTCCCAACTCCTCCCTCATTTGGTCTGCAAGCGCCGACCTTTCGGCTGCAAGGGAAATATGATTCGCCTGTTAGTTCGCACAAAAATCAAAATGAAGCCACATTAGGCTATCGGCCGCGAAGTAAAACTCACCGCGAGGATCGAAGGGACTCAATCCGGCCGCGAAGAGAGCATTCTCCGATAGAAGGACACTAGCCGGAAGCGCTCGACCGCTGCGCAACACGATCAGATTCCTTTTCTCCGACTCGGTTAGCTCCGGTGCGCCTCCGGATCCTTTACGTATTGCCCCCATACCCAAGGAAAATCCGAGCCGATATTCCCCTCGACTATGAAGAATCGCGACTTCCACTCCTTTATCGATGACAGGTTGTCGGAGATCATCTTGAAGGATCTCTGGGGGTCGATGTAGGGCCACTCCGAGGCCCTCCCGGAGACCAGATTGAAGCACACCCTGAACATCGAAAGGGTCGCGGTCACTCCGACACAGTTGCACAGCGATATGAACCCGATGAGGTTACACCAACTGTTGGGAGTCACCATGGTAAAGCATATTATATAACTTCATCACCTCCCGCACCAGCGGATGAAGAGGAAACCTGAGGCCTGCCCTCAAACTTTCCTCGTAGCAGAACGCTTCATCTCCCAATCCAGATGTTACCCTGTCCTCAGCCGTCGGGAGCAACAAGGTAACATCCTGGGGGAACTTGCACAGACGGCGTATCCGCTCCAGGTCCGCCAAGGTCACCTCCAAAGCCTGATCACTCGGACTCACCATGTCTTCAATTGCAAGAGACACTGAGCAAGATTGCTGTGAAAGTGGAAAGACGGAGTTCTTTGAGGGAAGGCGAGAGAGCGCTTCAAATAGGGATGGCGCCGCCATGACCCCGTTTTTCCCAAGGAAAACTGCCTCAGGGTGAAGATGAGGCGTCTCAACCAAGGCTTCCGGAACCGCCACTATGGGCGCCGTGAAAATCGAGATCTCCTACGTGGCGCCTCCCCAGTCGTTGCCTTCACCCCTAAGGAACGACGGATCCACCTCGAAAAAGCAAGATGGCCCCACGGCATTAATTAGGGCATCATTGCGCAGGCTGTCAAATACGCGTCCTCCCGTTCGGATCCCGCCACCTAGGTCTATACTCCCTACGCCGAACCTACGCTTCGAACTAGGGAGTGGGGGGCATGTGTTGAGGGGTAGAATCGTTATTGCGTTGATAATCGTGCGAAGGGGCTAAGATCAGCCCCATCCCCCGCCCGCTACAATACGCCCCGAGGAACAGCTAACTAATGTGGTCCAGCGGGTCGAGCAACCCATAGCTCGATTCTCCCCGAGTGACTCATAGCTCGATTTTCCCGAGTTTCGATAGCCCGACCTTTCCGAATTACCCGTAGCTCGACCTCCCTCGAGCTACCAATGATTTGTTTCTCCCCGAGCTACCCATAGCTCGGCTTCCACGAGCTTCCCATAGCTCGGCTTCAACGAGCTTCCCATAACTCAGCCTCCCCGAACTTCCATAGCTCGGCTTCCACGAGCAATCCACGACTAGACACTCACTTTCGTGGAACCTGACGCGGGAGAGCCTAGGCCTATCGTAACGAAATCTTAAACAAAGAATCATATTGAGGAGTGGTCTAGGATCTAGAATAACTGCCTGGGACCTACGCATCTATCGGATCTCAGGCCATCAAAGAGCTCTTCCAGCCGTCGATCCTTCAACAAACAAGATACGGATCCCACCGCCTTACAACGGCTTGATTCGAATCATTTGCGTATCCTAACAACCTTCGAACCTTCCAGAAGGCGCTCAAGATCCAGGTGATTGCCTATAAATACGACATCCCCAGATTCTCTCAGGTATGCGCTCACAGCTCCTGGCTCACTCCCACACTCACTCACTCTCTTTCACCTTCACTGCTCGTCGGCGCTCCCTCAGAGCTCCCGATTAGTCACCCCTGCAGGAACTCCCTAGAGAGATCCTTCTTCTCATTTCTGTTGATCGTCGATCCCCACTAACTTAAGCGTCGGAGGGTCTTCCACGAGGGCATCCCCAATGCCTCTCGCGTGAGGACTTCTGTGCAGGTCCGCTCAAGAGGAAGTCCAAATCGAAAGATCAGCCGCGCTTGAGTCGGAGGACAGATCCCGACGGCAACACTGACAAAATGCCATGATACCACCGAGGGCAGCTCTCCACACCAACGGGTAGAGGTCCACTGCAAGGCCAAGAAGCACCTTGAGCATGAGATGAGGCCGTAGGAGAGCGAAAGAACTCTGAACCCTTTCAATACTGGAGACCAACAAATCAAGAATCCGGGATCGAACCAACGCGACGGGGCTTGAAGCAAGCGAGCATACCAGATCCTCGTCCAGTACCGAGGAAAGAAGAGAGAGGCCTCTTTCACCTCCACCTTTCGGGTTGCTCTCCGCTATGGACGCAAGAACGGCGATGGCATCCGCGGCGAGGCTCTTGCTGCTGCCCAAGAAAGGTCGAACGGTGGCGATGACGGAGGGGACCAGGGGGCGGTGGAGGACGGCCACCTCGCCGAGGAGCTTGAGGGCGGGGCGGATGAACGTGGGGTCTCTAGGGTGCGCGTCGAGGGAGCAAATTAATGAGGGCGTCGACGGCGAAGCCTCGGGTGGAGCCGGAGGAGTCGGGGTTGGCGATCAGAGCTCTGGCGGAGGCCATGGCTCGGACGCGGTGCTGCTCGTCTGAGAGGGGGTCGAGGTGGAGCTGAAGCCTCTCTAGAAGAAGGCCAAGGGTGGACGGCGACTCCGGCTCTGTGTCCGTAGGGTTTCCTGGCCAAAAGAGTGAGAAAGAGTCTGATTAAAGACACTATTACAGATCGGAATAGAGAAGGGTATCCTATCTTATCTGGTGGCCATTCTATTGCTGATGGTGCCGGAGAAGATAGCATCATCCAATGTTGGAGAGCGGAGCCAAGGAGGCGGAGCTTCTGCAACATTCCATCACTTGGCTGAACAAAGCATAGTGACGGTGCGTCGTTCCAAGAGCAGGGCAGCAGTAGGGCTCGAAGCTTCGGCCAAAGAAAAGAAATATGAGAAGAGGGAGGAGAGAGGGAAAGAGGAGGAAGAACGAAAGCGAGGGAAGAAATAGAGGAATGGGTTTTCAGAGGAGATGCCTCCCCTGTTTATGGACACGAGTGGAGAAGGTTGAATACTCTCATGCGAACTGTTATGCTCCCCGTATCTTCTCTCAAATGGACGGTCGTCGTAGTCGCCGCCGGAGGCCCGATAAGCCCGGAAGAAATCATCATGGCAGAGGAACTGAGCCAAAGAGAAGGAGGGCGTATTTGATTTAGTTTCGATCTTCCGAAATATTTGGCGCCTGCTTAAAAATTGAATCCTGCCGTGTTGGCATCCCAAAAAAAATACGATGCCAAGCTTAAGCATAAAAAATATGATGCCGACCCTAAAAAAATGTTGGCATCCCACGATTTAAATCCGACGCTTTTAAGCATCCGCATCAAAAATCAGGCACCAAAGCGTCGTTAAAACTCGTTATCCTCCTATGCTTTACAAAAGTATCGGTCTATTCAAAAAAAAGCGTCGTTATCCCTTTATTTCTTATTTTTTTTATAGTGTCTCAATTATCTTTAATTTAAAATTTTCTTAAAAGGTATAGCCACATCATTCAGTTGATAATTCTGGTTTAAAGATGTTTGATTATCCTATATATTCATGTTAATAATACAAACTTAAATTAAGAGCAAAGAAGTATATATTTGAATGTTATGGCATCACGACGAAGGATTAGACTATGATGTATAGAAAATATTCAGTCATCCAAACTTATTTTCATTAAGGATATTATTTTTAATAAGTATACCAGTGTAAACCAAAAGAAAAGAACTATTGAAATTCAAGCAGAGAACCATTGTATTTGCAAGAAGATGGAGATTAAGGTAGTAGATTTAGAAAGAGAGTCGCGAGACTTATCAGCTCATGGCTTGAGATGGAAGTGCAAATTGAAAAAATTATACATGATATGGAACCATCTCAACAATAATCTTATAACATTGCTACCAATTATGTGAGAAAGTAGATTAGGCTATCTCCATACTATGTAGATATGATTGCTTGTTCACTTACCTGGTTGAGTGTAGAGAAAGATTCTCTAGTGCATATAGAAGTGATGGATTGCAAGGAATTTATTGAGAGGATAGGTTACCCATGAAAAAATTGAGTCTCTCTAAAAAAAAAAAAATTGTTGTTTTCTCTTTTTTTTTTTCCTAATCTTTCTTCTTTTGTTGTGCCATAATTCCTTACCAAGGTGTTTGAAATGGTACCACGACTATAATAATAGTGTTAAGGTACATATATCTACCTCCTACTAAATAATGTGCTTAAAACATTAAATCATCCTAAGTTTAATATAATATTCTTACCTTTCATTGAAAGCGGCATTATAGTGACACTTTGATTCTCAAAGCTAGTCCTTAATTAGCTAGCATAATGTCATCTACGTAGTATTACTTTAATAAATTTATGTTGATTATGCTTCTTCGAGGGAAGAGAACTACACAATAAATATAGAAAGAGAACTAAACTCGGCTATATTTAAATATAATCAAAAATAGATTAGATCATCTTTTTTATCCTTAAATTCATAGTTTAACAATTCTAAAGATTAAAAAATAGAAAAGATGGAGTGACTTCAGGATCTGTATGAATTTAGTGATGAAAAAAATTGAATTTTGAATTTGACTACATTTGATATAGCCAAGTTAATATATATATATATATATATATATATATGTGTGTGTGTGTGTGTGTGGAGGGAGAGAGGAGGGTCGCGCGTGCGCGCGCGCATGTGTGTGGAGAGAGGGTCGTGCACTCATGCATAGAACAACCAGGCTTACAAAATTATTTAAAATTTTTTTATTGAATTTTTATATTTTTATTTTAGTTAAGTATTAACTCAAATTTAACCAAGTATATTTTAGAAACTATGATTAATAGTTTAACCGACTATCTTGCTTGGTATAACAAAGGGATAAAATTGTTAAGACGACACTGCATAACGTTTAAGAGGTATTGGAGATGAAAAATGGTGATAAGGTAAGATCCACGTAGGTATTATTAGTGAAAGATTAAAAAAATGAAATTATATACCTTTATTTTTTATTCTTTATCAGCCTTAGATAGAAAATTGATTGCAATCACTACAAGGAGAAAAAAAATATTACAACGCCCAAATGCGTCGCAATTGCGTCGCTAAACATGCTATTGCGACGCAATAGCGATTCAATGACGGCGTCGCTCAGATGTCCGTCGCAATATCCATTTGTCGCAATTGTGTCGCAATATTACAACTCTCTGCGTCGCAATATTGCGACGCATACAAATACGTCGCTAAATTTAAAACTAATTTTTAATATTTAAAATTATTATTAAATATTACGACGCATTCAATTACGTCGCAATATTGCGACGCATTTAGTTGCGTCGTAATATTTAATAATTATATTTTTGATATAATAGCGACGCAATTTGAGTCGCTAATGCGTTGCAAAGAAAAAAATTTTAAAATATTGCGACGCAGGTCATTGCGTCGCAATATTATGAAAAA
>UESW01002561.1:113246-136477 GCA_900491605.1 Calamus simplicifolius | reverse complement strand
ATTAGT
This sequence comes from Calamus simplicifolius, assembly GCA_900491605.1. Classification (NCBI taxonomy): domain Eukaryota; kingdom Viridiplantae; phylum Streptophyta; class Magnoliopsida; order Arecales; family Arecaceae; genus Calamus; species Calamus simplicifolius. The sequence continues at coordinate 136,471 of UESW01002561.1, read as the reverse complement.
TGCAGCACTAAAGGTTGATTTTAGGTACTTACTTAGCCCTGAAGGGTAATAAATGTTCTGCAATAGCAGAGGCTTAGTTGGGAAATGGGTATCAGAGTAGTAGCGGCTGCTTTTGCAAAATTCTCTCCATCCCCTATTATTTTTTTTTCATTTTACTGTTGGTGTTTCAAATCTGTGTTAGATTTATTTGTGTGAAGAAACTCACTTCACTTTTATATATAAATAGCTATCATGAGAAGTCCTCTTGGGTATGTCTGTGAGATTTAAATGATTTGAAGACCTGAAGGTCTTATTCATGCGAGTCTCTTCTTTGTTATCATGATTTGGATGTTCTTTCTGTAAGCCGTTGTGTCTGCATGATTAGTCTAATGGTTGAACTGAAGGACATGTGCATGAGTTGTTCAAGAATCCAATGCAAGGTAATTATGGGGCTGTCCAGTGGCAAAGCTGGCATGTTTTGTCATCAAATTTCTCCTTTACTAAACTAGATCTTTATTGCATCTCGTCTATGTTTAAAAGATGGTTTGGAAGTTGTCTGGACAACTATCACATTGCTTGTGTTTTTGTGTGCCAGAAATGATGGAGGCTTAAGCAGGAACATAAGAACATCTGTACAAATATTATCCATAAAACCTGGTAGTTTTGCAGAAAACCTAGCTGGTTTGTGATGGTAGTGAAGGACCCTTCACATAAGTAGGCATAAAAGAAATGTTTGTACAGAAGGTTGATCAATTGCCGATAGACACCTGCCGAGACTGCATGGTAGACAAGTACATGGTTAGCTAAAATGTTTATTTAATTTTGATTGTTTCTCAGCTACATTTGCTTAGGATTCATACTTGTGATCTTTAGTCCTTTTGATGATCGCTAATTTCATTGCTTCTAGACTGCAGGATCAAATTTCTAAAAGTATTTATGGTTTTTTGTGTCCAGTCAAAAATTAATATACTTACCATCACCTATCATAATGCTTAGGAAAGTGTCTTTCAGATACAAATATTTATGGTGCTACTTTTAAGGGAAGTGTCTTTCATATACAAATATTTATGATGTTTTCGTGTGGAATTGTGTTTTAAGCTTACTCGATGCTGGGCATAATGATGCTGATTTAACCCTCAAATGCAATTTGTTTTTGCTAGAGTGAAGTCATCTTTCAGGTTAATGCACATGAGATTGTACTATCACTGCAACTTCAATATTCCTACAAAATATCGAGCACATAGAATACTTGCCAGTAAAGTGTTGCATGTAAAAAATGTCAGAGTTGATATGGTTGATATGGCAACATGGTTGCAGGATTGGCTTGCATCAAGTTTCTCCAAGGTAGTGTTTGAAATAGGGGATAAGAAGGGATATCCAAGAGATATCCCATTTTATTCCCAAAAGCCATAACTATAAGGGATAGCAGAAAAAAGTTAACCAAAGAATAATCCATGGTTAATCATGGGATATCCTTTTAATTTATTTCCTAGAGAATACAGGAATAGCTGGTTCTAATCTTTAAATAAGAGTAAAAAAGGTTATTCTATGGATTTATCTTTTTGCATTTGATATGATCAATGGGATAGCCAAGGAATATCCTTAGGTAGTGTTTGAAATAGGGGATAAGAGGGGATATCCCTTAGATATCCCCTCTTATTCCCAAAGCCATAACTATAAGGGATAGCAGAGAATAAAGTTAACAAAGGGATATCCATGGTTAACCATGGTTAACCATGGGATATCCCCTCAATTTATTTCCTAGAGAATGCAGGAATAGCTGGTTATCCCTCCAAATAAGAGTAAAAAAGGTTATCCTATGCATTTACCTTTTTGCATTTGATATGATCAATGGGATAGCCAAGGGATATCCTCAGGGATAGCCAGGGGATAAACTCTATCCCGTACATTTATCCATGGATAATATTTTTCCTATCAAACACTATCTTAGGGATAGCTAGGGGATAAACTCTATCCCGTACACTTATCCATGGATAAAATTTTTTTCTATCAAACACTACCTAAAGGTTTGAGTCTAGGAATGGCAGGTCTTTGGCAGTGTGATCCATGATCTTTTCCAGTTCAGGCCATCCTTGTGAAAGGCTTCCTTTCAGATCAGCACTATTTTGTGGTCGAGGATGGCTCTGACCTCTTGCTTCTTCTTGGACTGATTGGAGGTAGGTCAAAAATGATGAGATAGAATTCTTTGCTTCCTGTAGGATGACACATAGTAGCTTGATTTGTGTCAACACAATCAACAGCACAATTGGTAGGATGATTTAGAGATATGCACCCAATAAGTCGGTATGCACATATTTTCTGACAGGCTAATAGAATGAATGCTTGGGTCTAGAGGATGTTGTGGCTTGGACGATTTATATAGTTCCATCGTTAAATACAGTACTCATCTATAAAAGAAAGAATAGTCAAAAAAAACCTTTTCTACATAACTTATCTGCAACCTCCAATACTTAGTGCGAACTCTCTCTCTCTCCTCTCCCTCCCTTTCAATCATACCTTATTTCTTCTGCAAATCTGAAGGCTATAAGATTTATTTTTGATTATCCTTATTATTCTTCTTTATTGATTTGAAGAGCCCTCATCCAAAAAATTTCATATTCTTCGTGCTTCGCAACTTCAGTGAAGATATTTTTGGGAAGGCCAAGCTTATACATATCCTTTTTCACATGAGTAATAATCCTATAAAGGAAAAGTCTTTATACACCGCTTCGGTGCAGCAAGTTCTACATGGGCTGCACCGCTCCTTCTTATTGGTCCACATGGATTCCATGTGGCATGATGTGATGGAACAGAATAGCAGCAAGATAATGTTACTTTTTGATCGTACATCCATTAAAAGTCGTTCAGCCTTTCATCATTGGTGTGCAGACGAAAATGCCCTTTCTAGCCAACTTTAACCCACCATCTTATTTGGATTTTGCTAATAGAAAACTCTTTTTGATTGTAAAACATTTTTCCTGTGGATGATGATATCGCGGAGCAGGAGTCTGAGGTTGAGGTTGTGGTTTATGAGAGGTTGAGGTTGTGGTTTATGAGCTTGACGATGGCTTTCAGGATCTCCTACCAAATAAGATGCCGGGTAGAAGTAGGCCTGCATGAGGGTGTTAGTTTGGATCAACATCACCGCTTTGGCGTACCTTGATGGAAGGGGCTCGGTGCCGATACATCGGCATTCAGGAACTAGATGGTTTTGTTTGGAGATCAATGGTTTTTTTGGTGCGGCGATAGCTTTGGAGGATTCATCAACTTTGGTGCTAGCTTTGATGATTCATCAGCTTTGGTTCATCTGTGTTCCTTAAACTCTAACTTCTTAACAGCTTTGTTGCTCAAAAAGCATTAGTTCAACTAGGGTGTCGTAGGTTTTGAACTAATGCTTTGTCTTAACATTTTGAACTAGGGTGTCATGGGTTTTGAACTAGGGTGTCATGGGTTTTCAACTAGGATGTCATGGGTTCTGAACTAATGCATTGTCTTAACATTTGAACTAGGGTGTCGTGGGTTTTGAACTAGGGTGTCGTGGGTTTTGAACTAGGGTGTCGTGGGTTCTGAACTAATGCTTTGTCTTAACGTTTTGAACTAGGGTGTCGTGGGTTTTGAACTAGGGTGTCGTGGGTTCTGAACTAATGCTTTGTGTTAACGTTTTGAACTAGGGTGTCGTGGTTTTGAACTAGGGCGTCGTAGGTTTTCAACTAGGGTGTCGTGGGTTCTGAACTAATGCTTTGTCTTAAGGTTTTGAACTAGGGTGTCGTGGGTTTTTCAACTAGGGTGTTGTGGGTTTTGAACTAATGCTTTGTCTTAAGGTTTTGAACTAGGGTGTCGTGGGTTTTCAACTAGGATGTCGGGTTTTGAACTAATGCCTTGTCTTAATGTTTTAAACTAGGGTGTTGTGGGTTTTGAACTAGGGTGTCGTGGGTTTTCAACTAGGGTGTCGTGGGTTTTGAACTAATGCTTTGTCTTAATGTTTTGAACTAGGGTGTCGTGGGTTTTCAACTAGGGTGTCGTGGGTTTTGAACTAATGCTTTGTCTAAACGTTTTGAACTAGGGTGTCGTGAGTTTTGAACTAGAGTCGTGGGTTTTCAACTAGGATGTCGTGGGTTTTGAACTAATGTTTTGTCTTAACATTTTGAACTAGGGTGTGTAGGTTTTGAACTAGGGTATCGTGGGTTTTAAACTAATGCTTGTCTTAACGTTTTGAACTATCTCAAAACAATCGATGTTATTAGATAAGTTATGTTCCGTGAAAACAAAATGCCTCAACTTAATAGTAGTAAAACATAAATGCAAACATAGTTTTTCAATGTTAATATATTTACACAATATGTTTAATTTTGCCAAGATTGATCTTAAGCTCAGATAAAAAAAAGTTATTAAAAATTTTACTTAAACAATGAATAATCTGATCCTCTCCTTTATCTTTACCTTACACTAACAAAGCATTGTTTTGCAGTTATGCACAAGTCAAGTGGCTTTCCTTATTTTGATGGACATAGGATAGATGGATTAGTCAACTTTTACCCTTCTTTGGATGGAGAGGAAATTAAGGAGGAAAAGAAAACTAGGATGTTGAAATTTACATTTTTTGGAGAGAGAAAAGTAGGAAGGAAAGAAAATTAGAGAGGAAAAAAAAAAAAAAAAAGTGGTGGGCCCCATATAAAAGTTTTCTCTCCAATCGAGAGATTTCGGAGAGAAAACTCAAAAAGTGCTCTTTCAATTTTTTTTTTTCATTTCAATATTGATCCTTTCAAAAAAAAAATCAATGCATTCTTAATCATTTATAATAAGGATATTATTATCATTATAAATTATTCATTTTTTTCTCCTTCTATTTTTCTTTCACTCATCCAAGAAAGAAAGAAATATTTTTTTTTCAATTTTTTTTATTTTTTTTATTTTTTAATTTTTTTCTTTCATTTTCTCTCCATTAGCATTCAAAAGTCTTTGTTTTATTGTTCCCTACGTAGTATTACCGAAACTTACCGTGCCGACTTCTTAGACTTTGACACGAAGGCACCCATTCTTCGACGTGTGGGGCCGCTCGTCGGCGAAACAGCGTGGCGTCGTTTGGCACCAAACGATATCGAAGAAAAAACAGGGGAAAATTTTAAATCGGAGCTCGCCGGTCGCATGAACCGTTCCACCGGGGCCCACAGAATAACGCACGATCGGTCCACCGCGTCAAACGAGGCCACGGCTCCACACCATCCCAGGCACCGTCCGATCGGTGGAATTTTTATTATTATTATATCGCCTCGATTGGGCGCAAATTTGTATCGTTTTGATCGGAAACCATTGGACGACGTGGATGGACGGTGGGCCCGTCTACAGTTTTCACCATGAATGCGGCGTAACTCCGGGCACGGTCCAAAATAAATAATAATAATAATAATAATAATAATAAAATAATAATAACAATGGAGAAAGAAGGTCCTCAGCGTGAAACGTCTTGGAAACGCAATCCCCCCGGTCCAGAAAACTTAATTTTTGCCCAGTTTCAGCCGGATGCCATGATAGCAGTCATGAGACCTTGCAAGAAGAAACAATGCAAAATAATGTACAGCAGCGATAAAGGAAGATAATATTTAATTGTGCCATGAAATATTGGAGATTATGAATAGTGAAATTGCATGTTAAACAAGAAAACAAGGGTCTTATTCATTAAGGATATCACTATAGTACTCATTATAATATCTATTTTTTAATTATAATGTCATTATCATGAGTCCTTTTCAACTATATTTATTCTTATAATCATCCAGCTATCCGATTGCAACCTCGAGCTTGTACTTGCTTAGTTTAATACTAGTAGTTAGAAGGTACATTTCAAATATCTATTATCGTCAAGAAATAATTAAATAAAATAATAATAAAAAATAAAACTAAATTAACATAATTCTTAATATTTAAATTCATGTATATATAACAAGACATTTGTGTAAGTTTTATGGTATCATGCTATGGTTTGTTGATTGAATTATTTATTATTTATTTTGTTTTTTCATTGCTAAACAATGAAGATCTCCTGAAATTTAGCACTTTTGTTTGACAACACGTGATCATAGTCTCATAGAGGCGACGCTTTATTACTTATCTTTCATTCGTAATCCCACCGATTCCCTTGTGAACCAGTGGGAAACGCGCATTCCCGACAAGAAATAATGGTGATTTCCGAGAAGGAAAGGGTTTTTTCGAACGGAACCCCAAAAGCGAAGGCGATCGCCCTGGCGGATTACGTGTCATAATGGAGAACAAAAGCTCAGTCTTCTCCGTGGAAAAACCACGAGAAGAATAAGGAGAGGTCAGAGGCGCGGGATAAATTACAAGCCATAGATTTTATAGACACCTAGTTCACGTCGGAAACGTAATCGATTTCAAAACGAGCCAAAAGATCGCGACCCTCTGTCTCTCCCTCTCTCTCTCTCTCTCTCTCTGTCCCTTGTAATCAATCACGCTCCCGTCAGGCCAAATCCATAGCCTGGACGCATCTCTCTCCTTCTCTCTCCACCGCTTGGTCCATGGGAAGAGCGAGAGAATTGGGGTGTTGAGGATTGGAATATGAGCCGGGGGAAGGATGGGAAAGGGTCGGATCTGGTGCTCCGCCGCGCGGCCGGAGGTAGGGAGAGGGAGGAGGCCATGAAGGACCGGAGGAGACGGAATGGGGGCGTGGAGGGGCCCATCCTGGTGGCGCAGCCGTCGTCCAGATTTCCCTCCTCGTTCGCTGTCTTCGCTTTCTCTGCTTCGCCCTCTTCGCTGCCGTCGCCTTCTCCACATCCGCCTTTCGGAGGTAACCGTCTCCGTCTCGCTTAACGTGGATTCCACTGGATTTGAGAGATTTAGGTGAACGGAAATGAATTTTTGTTTTTTTGGTGGGTGTTCTAGAAAATTCTATTAAAAGCTTGTGGTTTTAGATCCATTAATTCTTGTTGTCTTTAGGAATTAATGGTTCTTTATGGAGAAACTAATCGAAACCCGTGTTATTTTTTTTAATTGAAACAGATCTGGCTTTTTTTTTTTTGAATAATCTGTCATCTGAATTCCCGATGATACCAATACTCAAATTCGAGTCAAATCTTAGCAATTCAGAAACTGGCAATTTGTTTTCAAAATCTATTTTTTCTTGCGAAAACTCTCAAAATTGTTCTTTTCCTTCCCTTTTTTTTTTTTTTTTGTGTGTGAAGTTTGAGAGAAATCGAGTTATTTTCAAAGTTTTTAATGTTAAATCTTGCTATGAAACAGTCTCATTCCGCCCGGTGCTGATCTCCACATGGCAATCCCCGGCCATGAACGCCGTCTCCGTCGAGCTCCCATCTCCCGCGAGACCGCGCCGCCAACCTCCCTTCCCTCCAGATCCAAGAGGCCATCTCCTTCCCTGACCAAGTCCTCCTTTTCCTCAAATCCCCCTCCTCCCTCCCCATTTCCGACCTCCTCTGCCTCTACTACCCCTCCAGCGGCGGCGGCGGTGGCGGCCGCCCCGACCTCCGCCTCCCCCCCATCTCCTCCTCCTCACCCGACCCCTCCTCGTCCGCTGCCCTCTCGCCCCCCGCGGCTTCTCCATCTCCCTCTCTCCCTCCCCTCCCTCGACCTTCCCCCGATCCGCCCCGTCCCTGGGACCACCTCGCCTATGCCGCCGTCTTCGATCCCCGCGAACTCCACCATCGTCTTCGCCAAAGGCCTCAACCTCCGTCCCGCCCGCCTCTCCGACCCCTCCCGCTATGAGTGCATCTTTGGCTGGAACTTCTTCAAGCCCAAGTACCTCCTCACCTCCGCCGCCCTCTCCGTTGCTCAGGAGATTGTTCGCTGCAAGACCCCCAGCAGTGTCCTCCTCCGCCACCGCCGCGGATCCAACCGCGATCCTCCATTGGTCTCCGTCAAGTCCAAGGGCCGTGGCAGCATCACCCTCCCCTCCGTTGCCCGACCGGAGGCCATCTTATTCCCCCGAGGCCGGAAAAAGAAGGAGCATTCCATGTGTGTGTGCACCATGGTGCGGAACCAAGCTCGATTCCTCCGAGAGTGGATTGTTTACCACTCCCGGATTGGGGTCCGGCGGTGGTTCATCTACGACAACAACAGCGACGATGGCATCGAGCAGGTGATTGAATCAATGGCATCATCTTCATCAAATTACAATGTCACTCGCCACTCATGGCCCTGGGTCAAGACACAGGAGGCAGGCTTCGCACATTGCGCACTCCGCGCCCGTGATCACTGTGAATGGGTTGGATTCATCGACGTTGATGAGTTCTTGCACCTTCCGAACGAGAAAACGCTGCATGATGTGCTGCAGAATTACACAAGCAAGCCATGGGTCGGGGAGCTTCGGACTGCTTGCCATAGCTTTGGACCTTCAGGGAGGAAGACTATACCATCGGAGGGTGTAATGGTGGGCTATACTTGCAGGATGAACACCCCCGAGCGGCACAAGTCAATTGTTAGGCCAGAGGCACTGAATCCTTCTTTGATCAATGTAGTGCATCATTTCCATTTGAAAGATGGGATGAGGTATGTGAACTTGGACAGGGGAGTCATGGTGATCAACCACTACAAGTATCAAGTGTGGGAGGTGTTTAAAGAGAAGTTCTACAGGAGGGTGGCAACCTATGTTGCAGATTGGCAGGATGAGGAGAATGTTGGTTCCAAGGACCGGGCTCCTGGATTGGGGACCAAGGCTGTGGAGCCTCCAGATTGGCCGAGCCAGTTCTGCGAGGTTAACGACACCGGGCTTAGGGATTGGGTGTTAAGGGCTTTCCGCAACCCTGACACTGGCCTTCTTCCATGGTAGCAGGGAGAAGAGCTGTATTTGTTTCATCACACCAATTTGATTCATCACATAAATACAGAGAATGTAGAACAAAAGAAACAAACAGGAGAGAGCAATTGGCTTAGGGAAATTATTGAGGTTTGATTACTTTTGATTCTTTTCGGTTTTCTTTTTGGTGTCATTGATGTCTCTGTTATTTTACCATTTCTATAATTATAGATGAGAGGCAATTCATTCTTTTGTAAATAGAGATATAATGCAATCGCTTATAACTTTGTAGTCATATCTTTTCATTTCACTGGTTGTGGTCATATCTTTTCTCTGTTTCTGTTGTTTTTAAGGTTTAAATTAATCTGGCTAGCTTAGAGTCATCAAATATTAACTTCTTTACTAGAGATCAAAGATGTTATGCTTATCCTCTATGTCGTTTTTGTTTACCAACTTGTTCTCAAAGGGCCTTTCCATTCAAAGGAGGTGGTCTTCTTTTGTGCAATGTAATTGTCAATGGTCTTGCAGACAAGGATGTTATACCTTCCTTGATGTGCTCTTAAGAAGAATCTGATGCTTATAAATATTTAAAAAACAAGAAAGAAAGAACCAACCATCCCAATATTTTTAGCTGAAAGTCAAAAGAAGATTGCTTTCTCTTGAAGAGACATTCCATCTAGAAAACTAACCTTATCAGCCACCATTTTGTCCTTTTTCTTTTCACCTTTACCTTTAGTTTTTATTTGTCACCATTGAGAAAATATTTAGCTGGTGCTATGCGATAAGCATCAAACAGCACCATCATTTTATTTTTGTTCATTGCCTCTGTCATGGCTGAATTCTCTTACAAAGAGAATCCAAAAAGTTCTTAATGGACCCGCAGCTAAGAAGGCTCTTTTGAGAATAAACTACAGAATTAGGCACTTGTTTCTATCTTTTATCATTTTCATGTTGTTGAAGCATCTTGAGAAACCAATAATGGTGGAATTCAATGCTTGTGATCCATTAGTTTATAATGCTTGGCATGTGCCTGTTGAGCCTACATATTCTTTCTCAACTCTTATGCAATTGCTTACCTACATCATAGTCATGCTCTGCTTTTGGGGACCAATTCCTCTATTTTACTAAAAGGCCTTAGGGAACAGGGCTGAAAACATGCCAAGAGGATTAAACAAAGTATGAAGTTGTCCTAATGATTCTTCATGCAGCCTGGCCTTTCTTATTATGATTTTGTGAGATGGGAGCAAGCAAAGGAGCAGAGGCTGACTGAGCCAGGACATGCTCAAGAGCATAAGCTTACTTAATTTCAACCTGCTCACAGACAGCATAAGATCTCCAAAGGCTTCAAAATTATAATGTGAGCTAGTCTGCTCACAGACAGTATATTAGATGTAAACTACATCTAACTATGAGCTATAATTAGAATAATACAGTAATAGACTATTTATTCGCATTTTGAGCTAAATTAAACCAAAATGAGAGAGCCAGACAACTGAGAAGCTTGGCTATATTTTGTTGAAGCGCTCTATCGAGCCAAATTTTGAGACAAGGATGGTTGCTCCTTAAAAGTCTTGCACTAATGACAAGCCTGCCAGTTGTGGTGCATGGAAGAGAATGAACAGAGTTGGTATGAATTGACATTTGTCAGCCGGCCAGCGCTTAGATAGAAGCGCCGGAGTTCCGTAGAGGAATGCCAATTTCTTTTTTTTTTTTTTTTTTTAAACCGTTTACCTACTTAATAGGTATAAATATTATTTTGTTAATGATTAAACAGGTAAATGGTCATATTCTTCGACCCATTCTTATTTATTTATCTTCATCTTTATTAATTTAATATATATATTAAATTTTAAATATAATATATTATATATTATATATTAAAAATTAAAATTAAAATAAATAATATATATATATATATATATATATATATATATATATATATATATATATATATTTTTTTTTCATGTAGCTGCTCTGTACATTAAAGTCAAAACTTTTGATTATATATTTTTTTAAATTTTTAATAAATTATAAATTTAATAAATTAATTTTATTTTTTAATATAAAAAATTAAATAAGTATTCAGTGAATATTCGTTTATGCAGTCAAATATTTTTTTTTTTTGATTCAGTAACTATAACGACTTAATGATATAGAGAACGAAAATTTTTTTTACAATGAGAATGGGGATCGATAAAGATCATCCAGGCCGATTCCAGTGGTTGCCATCCGTAGTACTGCCATGACCTTGAGATGGTGCTTGAGATGAGATGGTGCGAGGAGGAGAAAGAGGCTTGACTTAGAGGAGGGGAAGACAAGCTCACCTGAGCTGTAGCCATTGTCGTTATATGTGAGCTGCCTGCAAGTTGTTTGGCTGGAAGCTTCCATGTGAACAAACTAATTAAGCAATTTCCATGTGGATTCATGTCTTTTATTTTAAAGAAACTTCTATGACAATGTTGCCTTTGGATTTTCCCTTGGAAAATTAAAAAATTGTTTCCGTTGGGCGCTAGTCATTTGGCATTAAGCATGGCATGGCTGAGGTCGATGTTGTTGCTGGCTTCGATGGAATCCTTATTTATTGTTATAGCATCTCTATATCTGATAGAGGACCCAATAACCTAAGGTTTCGCCCCAAGAAAATAGTCAGTATTTGATACGGCTGATCGTCTTCTCTGCGTGGTATTATAATTTTTTACATGATTTTCAAAAATAGTGATGTGACAGTAAACTCAGAAATGGAATCTTGGCTCCAGCGATGGCCCGTGCCTCCAGCTTCGGCCTTTGGTTCCGGCCTCCAGCTTCGGCCTCCAGCTCCTGCCTACAGCTGGCCTCTGGCTCCGGCCTCCAGCGACGGCTCCGACCTTAACTTAGTGCCTTTCTCGCATACACAACGACCCGCCTCAGGTAACAGATCCTGAGATTCGAGGTCTGTTGCCACATACCTCGCTCACTGAAATCACGGGCAAGTGTTAGCATGCCCGGCAGTTACCGCTACAAGCGGCCCTCATCCAACAACGGCTTAACCACTTGCCGTTCGAAGGAGTTTATCCCAACGAATAAGATTCGACGTTTCCAAGGAGGACGAAAAAGAAGGGAACCTCCAAGACAGGTATAAAAGGTCCTCGAACTCAATAGAAAAGGGATCTCTGGCTCTCTCTCTATCTCTCAACTTATCTCTCACTACTATAGAACTGAGCGACAAGTTTACTAACTTGAGCGTCGGAGGGTCCTCGCCGGGAACACCGGCCGGGGACTTCTTGCAGGTTTCCGAGGAAGGAAGACGACCTCTCCATCCCATTTGGAAGCCCACGACTAATTTCAACATGCCCGTCGCTCATCACGGTTGATTTGTCCGCATTAGATTGGCGCGCCAGATAGGGGCGTTCGCACGGGAGGAAGGCGAAGGTTCTCCCTGTGACCCCACCAATTCTGCAAGAAAGACGATGGTGACCACACGAGCACAGGAGGCTTCCTCCAGCCAGGCCGCAGAGCACATTCCACGGGCTGAGCAATCGGAGGCCAACCTCCGTGTTCCGCCCCCTGCACAGATAAGCCAGCCTGACCGGCTTGAAGTTCTAGCTCACCAGGTCCAGGACCTGATGACAATGATACGGGGACTGCAAGAACACTGCTTGGTCGCTGCACCTCAGCCCCCTGCGCCTGGTGAAGGGGTGCGGGGGACAATCCAGTCTCACCAAGGCGGTACCCCACCCGAGGTCTCTCGTCACTCACCCCCTGAACCTCATCGCCGAGAGGCCTCAAAGCGACGGCGGTCCCCCTCCCGTCACTTCGATCGTTCCCACCATCGGCCGGACGAGAAAGAATCTAGACGGGTGAGCTCCTTACGCCGGCGATCTTCTTCGGCTTCCTCTTCCGATTCATCTCAAGATGGCACCCTCAGGAAGATTACCCATCGGGCCGAGCAACGGCTCGATGAGTATCATCGACGGTTGGAGAGCTTAGCCGCCGGATCACTAACCCTCACGGGACGGACTATGAGCATCGCCCCCACTTTTCCGGCGCATCATGGAGGAATCGGTCCCGTCCCGTTTCCGTCTCACCCAACTGGACCCGTACGATGGCACAACAGACCCACTGGACCACCTGAAGAGCTACAAGGTCCTCATGCAGGTCCAGGGAGCGACAGACTCCCTTTTATGTGTCGCCTTTCCAGCCACCCTTTGCAAGGCAGCACGTGCATGGTATTCCCACCTGCCTCCGCGTAGCATCAATTCATTCCGGCAACTCGAGCGATCTTTCCTATCCCACTTTGATGCGTGCCGGAAGATCCCATGAGTGGCTGATAGCCTATTTGCTGTCCAGCAGAGGAGTGGCGAGACCTTGAAGGACTTTGTCGCTCGGTTTAAGGAAGCAGCATTGGAAGTATACAACCTGGATGATTCTGTAGCCACTTTGGCATTAAAACGAGGACTTCGTCCCTCCAGGGTTGCCTATTCCCTGGACAAGAAGCCTCCGAGTTCTTATGCCGAGCTTCTGAGTCGAGCACAGAAATACATCCGCGCCGATGAGGTGGATTCTTCCAGGAGGAAAGCTGACAAGAACACCAGTAAGAAACCACCGCCTACTGAGCATGCCGGAGCACGACCCCGGAAGCCTGAGCCTCCTCACCGCCCAAATCGCCGACCACAGACGCTTATTCCTAAGGAGCAATTCACTCCCCTCATGGCTCCCTTGAAATCTGGGGCCCCCCGCAACAAGGAGTTTTACTGCTGGTACCATCGAGACTATGGTCATGACACCGAGGACTACCGCCATCTGAAGAAGGCCATTGAGGAGCTGGTTTAGCAGGGTCACTTGGGCAAATTCGTTCGAAGGAGAAACCTTCCCACTTTAGGTCCAACGGTGCCTCCGACACTTCAGGCCGGCATGGACAATGCTCCAACGGAGAAGACCATAGCTATGATTTCCTGGGAGGCAGGTGGTGGTTCAAAAAGTCAGCGAGAGGGAATAGATTCTGTAATTCCTTTCTTTGGAAAGGATTTAGATGGGGTAGTTAATAAGCATGACGACAGCGTCGTTGTGTCCATGACTATAGCCAACATCCTGTAAAAAGAATTTTAGTTGATAGTGGGAGTTCGGTGGATGTTTTGAGCTATGAGGCTTTTGTTTGGATGAATTTGTCGAAGTCTTCCCTCCGACCCGTCACCGCGCCTCTAATGGGCTTCACTGAAGACTCGGTGAGCATTGAGGGGGAGATCGCCCTCCCAGTCACGACTGGAACCCCTCCATGTTAAAGCACCGTGGTCATAAATTTTCTGGTGGTCCGGGTCCCGCTGGCTTATAACGCTATATTGGGGAGACCAGGATTGAATTTGCTAGATGCCGTGATCTCCACTAAGAGATTATTAGTAAGGTTCCCCACCGACGAAGGAGTCGGAGAGATGAAAGGGGAGCAAAGCCCGCCACCGCTTTGCTATCACTTGTCTCCCAGCCCACTGGAAGCGGCGTCGGCAATAGCCTCTGACCCGCTCGATCCTCGGGAGCTGGGAAGGAGGGGAGAACCAGCCGAACACCTCCTGACCCTCCCCTTGGGGGATGACCCGGCAAGGACTATCCAGGTGGGGGCGTTGCTTCCAGAAGAGGCGCGTGATCGACTTCTCACTTTCCTATGTGCTAACACCGACGTCTTTGCATGGTCGTCCTCAGACATGCCGGGCATCCCTGAGGAAGTGATCACCCATTGGCTCAACCTCAGGCCAGAGTGTCGGCCGGTCCGATAGAAGAAAAGGAACTTCGCTCCAGATAGGCAGAAAGCTATCGACGAGGAAGTTTGCAAGTTAACGGCTGTAGGCCATATTCGGGAAGTTCATTACCTCGAATGGTTGGCCAACGTGGTGATGGTCCATAAGACCAATGAAAGCTGGAGAATGTGCATGGATTTCACCGATCTTAATAAAGCATGCCCTAAGGACAGCTTTTCCCTGCCCCGGATCGATCAACTGGTGGACGCTACATCCGGTCATGAGGTCCTTAGCTTCATGGATGCTTTCTCTGGGTACAACCAGATCAGGATGAATCCGGCGGATGAAGAAGCTACCTCCTTCATAACTGAGAAGGGGTTGTACTGCTACAGGGTAATGCCTTTTGGGCTAAAGAACGCGGGAGCCACCTACCAAAGGCTGATGAACAAAGTCTTCGAAGGCCAGATAGGACGCAACATGGAAGTGTACGTGGATGACATGTTGACAAAGAGCATCCACGCCACCGACCATATCGCTGACTTAACGGAGACTTTTGACAACCTTCGTCGGTACCAGATGAAGCTGAACCCACGCAAGTGTGCATTTGGGGTGACAGCCAAAAAGTTCTTGGGTTTCATGGTAATCCGGCGGGGGATCAAGGCAAACTCGGACAAAGTTCAAGCCATCTTGGACATGAGGCCTTCCGCCAACAAGAAGGAAATACAGCACCTGACGGGAAGGGTGGCCGCCTTAAGTCGCTTCCTGTCCAAGTCCGCTGAAAAATGCCTACCTTTCTTCAAGGCGCTCCGCAAGGTCAATGGATTCGAATGGACGAAAGAATGTCAAGAGGCGTTCGAGGGGCTAAAGGAATTCTTATCTACCCCGCCGCTGCTATCCAAGCCAACAAGTGGAGAAGAACTCCTTCTATACCTCGCGGCTCTCCCGAAGCCGTTAGTTCTGTGCTGGTCCGCATGGACACCAATGGCATGTAGAAGTCGGTGTATTACACAAGCAAGGTGCTCTACGATGTGTCTGCCCAGCGTCTGCGGCCATACTTCCAAGCCCACCCGATCGTGGTGATCACAGACCAACCTTTAAAGACAGTTCTCGCTCGCCCAGATACTTCCGGCCGATTGGCAAGGTGGGCGCTAAGTTGGGAGAATTCGATCTATCTTTCCGCCCTCGGTTGGCCATGAAATCTCAAGTCTTGACAGATTTTTTGGTCGAATGCACTTGGGGAGAGGAGCAACCCAAAGAACCTTCTACGAGCCCCCCGCCTCTCAGAACCAGTGGTGATGAATGGGTTCTTCATGTAGACGGGCCATACTTCCAAGCCCACCCGATCGCGGTGATCACAGACCAACCTTTAAAGACAGTTCTCGCTCGCCCAGATATTTTCGGCCGATTGGCAAGGTGGGCGCTAAGTTGGGAGAATTCGATCTATCTTTCCGCCCTCGGTCGGCCATGAAATCTCAAGTCTTGGCGGATTTTTTGGTCGAATGCACTTGTGGAGAGGAGCAACCCGAAGAACCTTCTACGAGCCCCCCGCCTCTCGGAACCAGTGGTGATAAATGGGTTCTTCATGTAGACGGGGCATCGAATTCTCAAGGGAGCAGAGCAGGCCTCATCCTGGCCAACTCGGATGGAATTGTAACCGAGTGTGCATTCGCTTCCTCTTTCCAGCCACCAACAATCAGGCGGAATATGAAGCTCTGCTGTCTGGAATAAGATTAGCCCGAGAGCTCGGGGTAAAATGCCTTAGGACGTTCACTGACTCCCAATTGGTCGCTGGCCAAATCGTAGGGGAATATGAAGCAAGGGATCCCATCATATCCCGCTACTTAAGTATGGTGCAATCGCTAGCTTTTCCCTTTGCTTACTTTAGCGTCAGCTACATCCCTCGACAGGAGAATGCTAGAGCCGACGCCTTATCCCATTTTGCCACCTCAGCTGATGGGATGCTGGGAAGAGCTTATGTAGAATACTTGGAGGCCCCGAGTATTAACGCAACAAGAGAAACTCTACCAGTCGGGCAGGAGCCTTCCTGGATGGACGCGTATGTCCGATACTTTGCCGATGGTACCCTTCCAGAAGACTCAGTCGAGGCCAAGAAACTCAAAAGACGGGCCCCGAAGTTTTTCATAATGGAGGGAAAATTATATCGGAGGTCGTTCTCATACCCAGTCCTCAGATGTGTTGGCCCCACCGAAGCAGATTATATCCTGCGAGAGATACATGAAGTATATGTGGAAGCCATCTGGGGGGCAGAGCTCTCGCGTACAAAGCCCTACGGTAGGGGTATTACTGGCTGACAATGAAGGAGGATGCGTCCGAACTTGTTAAATGGTGTGACAGCTGCCAGTGCCATGCTGACATTCAACATCAACCGGCGTCCCAGCTGACCCCCCTGGCCACACCCCGGCCCTTCGCCCAGTGGGGCATGGACATCCTGGGACCATTCCCTCCAGCCTCCGGACAACGCAAGTTCCTAGTGGTGGCAGTTGACAATTTTACCAAGTGGATCGAGGCAGAGGCTCTCGCTAAGATCACCGAGGGAAAAATAAGGTCTTTCTTCTGGAAGTCTGTGGCATGCTAGTTCGGGCTATCGCACACCCTCGTTACTGACAACGGCCGACAGTTTGACAACATGGCCTTCCAGGAATTTTGCGTTGGCCTGAGCATCCATCATCGATTTACCTCCGTGGGGCACCCCCAGACCAACGGCGTAGCCGAGGTGACCAATCACATCATCCTCCAAGGGCTCAGGGCTCAGCTAGATGGCTGCAAAGGGCGCTGGGTGGAAGAACTCCCCAGTGTACTGTGGGCCTACCACACGACGCCACGAGCCCCTACCAGGGAAACTCCTTTTAGCCTGGTCTTTGGGACCGAAGCAGTCATTCCGGTGGAGATAGGAGTTCCTAGTCCCCGGACAGAATTATACCACGAAGAAAGCAACTCAAATCAGCTGCGAGCCGATCTAGATTTAGTGGAAGAATTGCGAGACCAAGCGCAGCTTCGCATGGCGGCTTTCCATCAGCGAGCGGCCAAATACTATAATGCTCGAGTACGATCCAAGACATTCCGCTCTGGAGATCTCGTTCTGCGAAGAGCTGAAGTATCAAAGCCAACAGAGGGGGGCAAGCTGGCACCGAAATGGGAAGGACCATACCGTGTCAAGGAGGTACTTCACCACGGGGCATACAAAGTTGAAGAGCTAGATGGGAAACCGCTTCCTCGCACCTGGAACACCGATAATTTACGCCGGTATTATTAGTAATGTGCTATCTTCATTAATTTGAATCTACTTGATAGATTGCTGTTCGAAATGTTCACATTATTTTTGAGTGAGCATGCTCACCAACAAAGACCGGCTCCGCGTCGGCACCAAAGACCGGCCCCGCATCGGCAACAAAGACCGGCCCCGCGTTGGCATTAAAGACCGGCCCCGCGTCGGCAACAAAGACCGGCTCCGCATCGGCATTAAAGACCGGCCCCACGTCGGTAACAAAGACTGGCTCCGCATCGGAATTAAAGACCGGCCCCGCGTCAGCACTAAAGACCGGCTCTCCACATCGGCGTTAAATACCGACTCTCTGCATCGGCGCTAAATACCGGATCTTTGCGTCGGCGCTAAAGACCAGCTCTCCGCGTCGGCACTAAAGACCAGCTCTCCGCGTCGGCAATTAAGATCGGATCTCCATGTCGGCAATTAGGACCGGCTCCCCGCGTCGGTACCAAAGACCGGCTCCCCGCGTCGGCAATTGGGGACAACATTTCGGCGTACACAATCCCATTCTACGTGACATATCTAACAAGACAGTAAGTGTTCTACGGCTTCGCGCCTGCATGAGCAGGGTCTTGTACTACCTACCGTTCTCAACTGTCGCCTCTATAACCGAAATTAATCCCGCATCGGTTTCCTAATAGAAGGAATCATGTTGGTTGGTGATTCGCAACAACTCACACAGCCATAGCTAATTATGACCAAAGGCACGTGTTGAGAAGTGAGATATTCCTTGATGGAAAAAAGTTTACAAAATTGCTGATCCGAGTCGGGCTTGGAGAAATAAAAAAAAAGACTAAGGGTCACTTGGGGCCGGGTCGTCATCTTCAGGGACTTCATCTGGCTCCAACCCTTCAATATCCTTAAGGTCGTAGAGTTCTTGGATTTTTTCCTTGCAGTCTTGGAAGCCGGCCTTGTAAGCAAATGTCATCGATTCGGCTAGCTCCTTATTAAAGGCTTTAGACTTCCTGAAATCCTCTACGGCCTCTAAGGCCCTTTTCTCCGCCTCGAGGGTTTTCCGCTCAGCCTCCGTGACCTTTTTATCAGCCTCGACGGCCTCCCTCTTGGCTTCAGTCACCGCCGCCTCCAAGTCGGCAATCTTGGCATCGGACTGGCGGGTGACCTCTTTAGCTGCATCTATTTCAATAGAGGCGGAATCCAATCGATTCTTCAAAATGCACATTTCTGATTCCACTACCTCCAGCATCTCCTCGGCCATCCTTTGCTTCTCCTCGGCCGCCTGAGCGTTATCCAGCTCGTTGGCTGTACGACGCTGGGCAACTTCCAGCGCGTACTCTGCCTTCTCAGCTCTCAGCCGGATGGCTTCGACTTCGCCCTTTAAGGTTGCCCGGGTATCCTCCAAGGCCATCTCTGCCTTTTCTGCTCTAGCTTGGAGTGATAGCATCTCCTCCCGTGACTGATCGAGAGCAGCATCACTCAGGGTCCAAAGTTCCCTCATGGCGATCAGAGAGTTCAGTGCCTGGACGGAATGTCAATGTCAAAAAATAAAATAAAACAAACAAAACAAAGAGGAAAATGATAATGGGGCAAAGGCTCACCCAAAGATGTGCCACAGACGCCTCGCGGAAGAAGGTGGCTCTCCCTTGATGCCGGAGAAACTCCTGCACCTCTACCACAGATGCTTCATCTAAGGCCCGCTCGGCCCAGCGGCTGTGGTTCACCAAAAGTGATTGGAAGGAAGGGTCGACGCCCCTCCTTTCCCTTGGCATGGGGGCCGCGGAGGAGGATTCCGCCTCCGACTCTGCTGCCTCCGGCCCTTTGGCTGGTGGAGGTGCTTTGGTTGTTGCCCCTACGGGGGGGCATGATACCTGCTGGAGTTGGCCCTATTGTTGCGGGGACCTGCTCCGTCTCCATGGCTTCGGGCGGGGGTGATGGCGCTTTTGCGACCTGCTCTGGAGAAGGATCAAGCAGGATGACAGGAGGAGCTGGAACTGAAGGTGATCTTCTTTCTCCTATTTGGCTCCGCCCGACTTCCTCGCCGGCCTCGGCCCTTACTTTATCTTTCTTGGCGGGCTCGTCGACTTGGGCTCTAGCTGCCTCGCACACGTGCGGGGAATCTACAACTTTGGCCCTTTTAGTATCGGCCTCCCCAGCGTCGGCCCTTCTAGTGTCGGCCTTCTTCAAAACCTTAGCGCGCAGGGGCTTCACAACTCTAGCCCCTCCAGCGTCGGCCCTCCCCGCGTCGGCCCTCCTTGGGATTTTGGCGACGGCCCTCCTTTCAGCAAGGGACTCATTCCCCGCTCCTTCCTCTTTTTAGTGACCGCCTGCCTGAGCTCGCGAAGTGATGGCGTCATCCCTATAAAGGCAAGAGATGAGTAAAAAAAAAGAGAAAGAAAAAGGTGGGTAATCAAGTGCTCACCTCCAAAAGGGATTAGGCCGGCAAGACGAAGGTTTTCATCGACCAGAAGCTTATTGCATCGAGGGACATCGGCAGTCAGAAGCTACCCAAATGCCATTCGATCCCTTGGGAGGATAGAAGAATCCCTATTGGCATCAACATTGGGTGTCCCCCAGCTTCCGCGCACCCCATCGATATCAGCAAAAAAGAACTTATCCTTCCACCCTTTAACGGAGGTGGGAAGGTACAACTTAAGGATCCTAGTGGACCTAGGAGTGTAGGACCACCAACCTGATTGCTTGCGGAGGGTATAAAAACTGGGGAATAAGGAGATGCTGGCCTCTATACCTTGTAGGTGACAGAGAACCAGAAAGACAACGATGGTTCAGATTGAGTTAGGGACTAACTGGGAAGGTGTTAAAGAATATCGATCCAGAAGGTTAAGGATGAAAGGGTGGATAGGTAATCGAAGTCTTGCCTTAAAGATGGCTCCGTACAAGGCAACTCTTCCAGGACGGGAAGAGGTTACCCTGTCATCAGGAGCGGGGTAGGACAGACGAAGGTTTGGCGAAAAACTATACTTGGCTTTCAGATTTACTATGTCTTGAGCAGACATAATGGAAGCAGTCCTTTCGGGGGACTCTTTGACAGTGCTGAAAGGACCAGCAGCTGTCGGACGGCTCCGGGCGGAAGTCCGCCTGCCGGTTAGATGACTCCCGGCTACGGTGCGTCTGAACGGCCGCCGTTCCGGCAAGGAGTGATCGGAGGAGGGGTAGACCATTGGCTTGGTAAGGAAGCAGAAGGTTGAGAAGGAGTGGGGGAACACCCCCCGGAATCGAAAATAGAACAAGAAGGCAAGGAAGCCATGGAGACTAACCTGGAAAACTTGAGCTAAGACCGAAGGAGCACGGGGAGGGAACGGACACGGGGGTGAACGAACGCTTGCGGACTCAGGGGAGGAAGCTGTAGCGTAAGGAAA
This sequence comes from Calamus simplicifolius, assembly GCA_900491605.1. NCBI lineage: Eukaryota > Viridiplantae > Streptophyta > Magnoliopsida > Arecales > Arecaceae > Calamus > Calamus simplicifolius. Next base: position 115,402 of record UESW01002561.1, on the reverse strand, counting down.
GGGAAAATGGGAAGATAAGGGCGATTTTTCTTTTTATAGCCCCACTTCAAATCATCCCGTGGCCGTCCGGCCTGGCCATGTGTCCACCTTCGAATGGAAGCCGCTTCGGCGGCCTACCGGGGCAAAAAACACGAAAAGCTCCACCAATAGAAAGATGGTGGTGGCCTTACCGCTATGATGACGCTTTCCTTTTTACGACTCATTACTCGAGGGAAATCCTCTTTAATCCCCACAGCCCAAACAGACGAAATGATGGCGCGAAAGTCAGCCGCCCAGTGGATATTAACACGCCTATCGCTGGTGATTGTGCGCTCACTCATCTCAGGGGCGAGGGGCATCTGATACGGCTGACCGTCTCCTCTGGGTGGTATTATAATCTTTTACACGATTTCCGAAAATAATGATGTGACAACAAAACCCAGAAATGGAATCTTGGCTCTGGCCTCCAGCAACGGCCTTTGGCTCCGGCCTCCAGCGACGGCCCGTGCCTCCAGCCTTCGGCTTCGGCCTTTGGTTCCGGCCTCCAGCAACGGCCTCCAGCTCCGGCCTACAGCTGGCCTCTGGCTCCGGCCTCCAGCGACAGCTCCGGCCCTAACTTAGTGCCTTTCTCGCATACACAATGACCCGCCTCAGGTAACAGATCCCGAGATTCGAGGTCTGTTGCCACATACCTCGATCACTGAAATCACGGGCAAGTGTTAGCACGCCCGGCAGTTACCACTACAAGCGGCCCTCATCCAGCAACAGCTTAACCACTTGCCGTTCGAAGGAGTTTATCCCAACGAGTAAGATTCGGCATTTCCAAGGAGGACGAAAAAGAAGGGAACCTCCAGACAGGTATAAAAGGTCCTCGAACTCAACAGAAAAGGGATCTCTGGCTCTCTCTCTATCTCTCAACTTATCTCTCACTACTACAGAACTGAGCGACAAGTTTACTAACTTGAGCATCGGAGGGTCCTCGTCGGGAACACCGGCCGAGGACTTCTTGCAGGTTTCCGAGGAAGGAAGACGACCTCTCCATCCCATTTGGAAGCCCACGACGAATCTCAACATGCCCATCACTCATCACGGTTGATTTATCCGCATCAGTATTATTTTTATTTCTTCTTAAATACCTAAGAATCTCCACAGTGCATAGCTGATGTCATGCTAAATATATGTTAGTATGAACTCTTAAAAATTTTATTTTTAAAGCTTTAAAATCTTTAGCCAGCCTAAAAGGCATAAATCAAATCATGATAGTAAACATTATGATTAGCTTAGGTCAATTCTTAAAAAACCTCTACCTACCATGCTCCTTGGTCAAGATGAACTATAAAGAGGAGACCTCTTAAATGATGTTTGGTTTACGATAATATAATATTATTAAAACTTTATATTCTTAATAATTTTATATTTAATAATTAAATTTTTAAAATAAAAAATTATCATATTTAATTTATAATAATATATTATAATAATTTAGTATGCAATAATCATAAATATTAATAATTTAAATATTATTATAAAATATAATAGTATGTAAAATATTAAATTTAATATTAATATAAAATATTATATTAAATGTTTTATATTTAATATAAAATATAATATTAAATATTTAGATATGGTCTAGTGTAATTAAATATAGAATTAGATTAAGTATTATTAAATACTTATATAAAAGTTAAAAGTATAATTTAATTATCATATTTTGATAATTTTAAATACTTACCTTTCATATCAAAATTAAATTATCTTGATTTATTATAATTGTAAATTATTAAAAATTAAAAATTATTATTTAAATTATTAGATTTAATTATTAATATAATTTACATAAGAAATATAGATTCATATTTTCATGCGACAGAAATTCCATATCTAATCTCACTAGCGTAGGACCGTTGGGTTGATTAGACCTTTGCGATTCCTTCCAAATCTTGTCTTTCTATGTGGATTAGAAAAAGCCTTTGTGCATCGAAGGTGGTGCATAAAGGCGCACACTAAATACGCGCCTTTGTGCATCGAAGGTGGTGCATAAAGGTGCACACTAGATACGCGCATTGGCTGTAGCCTGTGGGAGTGAACGTATGAAGCGCGCTGCGGCCCAATGGGCCATTGTATGTGCACTTGCACAAGCGTGCAGTCAATGCTCATGTTTGATGTGGATCTTT